>JAJOZX010000609.1:0-87500 GCA_023014485.1 Bathynomus jamesi
TTACTGTATCTCATTTCCACATCCATTAACCCTTAAACCCTACCCGGGCTACTGGTGTACCCTAGCGTAACTTTTACAATGGGTAGGGATCAAGGTTCAAGTGTTTGCATGCAACGCTGATTTCCTGTTGGTCAAGTTATATTCTACTTGAAAATAATATATATATATATATATATATATATATATATATAATATATAATATATATATATATATATATATATATATATATATATACTGTATATATTTTTTTTTTTCTGCAAAATCTCTGAAAAAATAAGATAAATAAAATATTGAATATTTTATAAAGAATTTGATTATATTTGCAAATTTATTTCTGCAATTGCACAATCAACCCAGTCGTTACAGAAAATTGCGAATGGTGTCCAAAACGCATATTATAATTGTAATACATAGATGCTTTTGGTGAAATCGGTCGTGGAAAAACACTAGTAGAGTGTGTATATATATATATGTATATATATAATATATATATATATATATATATATAGAGAGAGAGAGAGAGAGAGAGAGAGAGAGTAGGAAGAGAGAGAGAGAGAGAGAGTAGGAACAATTGTAGAACAAAGTCTTGTTGATCAAAAACATTTGATTTCACCATAAACTCCCCATTCTTTCGTTTACTACAAGGAGATACAGTAGCACTTGAAGAGCCTTAAAAATGCCTCAGAAATCGAATTCAGAAAGACTTCTAAACTGTTTTAAAGTTTAGAAATTAAATAAGCGAAATTTTTATATTCGCCAAAATGAAGCGAAAAATGGAAAATGAAACCCGGGTACTAAAAAATCTATTAAGTTAGACTCTTAAACTCTATCGATGTATTAACCTTAATCTCAGTCATAAAAAAATCAGACGTATTGGAAAAGTATAGGTTGGATTCAAACCAATTTGGACAAGGATAAACGCCAACAAATGAAAACTGATACCGAAAAAATGGAGTCAGTAACGCATCAAAGATTGGTAATGATGAAATTTTTAGTCAGACGTAAACAAACACCGTTCCATACAGAAAGATCAGAATGAAATAATATCAAGAGATGAATAACTGATCTCGTTCAATGAGAGTGAAATTGACATGAGGTAAGATTCTTAGCATCCGGGAAGAGATGCTGATGAGTCAACAGAAGAAATAAATTCATATAAAAAAGATGAAAAATAACAAAACAGAGACAATAAGAGATGTTGATATGCAAATATTACAGAAAAAGGATTATACACGTATGTTTCCACATGTATATATTATCATCAAAAGAAGTATTTCAACATGAAGGACTGAAGCAATACAGTAAAAATGTTGATACTTTCGCACACGTATATACGTAAGTTCCTTTCACAGAAAGAAAATGCATGGACTTAGCATGTACCAACTTCCACATGAAAGGGACAGAAAAGAAATTTCACCAAGAGGAGAACAGCTGTTTTGATTATCATCGAAAGGCAAGACCTTCATCAAAACAGATCAGAATCCTAACAAAATATATCGAATTTGGTCCCTGATAAAACCAATTACACAACATTGCTTCTGCCATACGGAACAACAAAATATAGACCACCATCAGTAGTAGTTCCGACACTACACCTACAAAACTTTTAAAACAGCGCAGGTACTCGCTTCATAAAAACCAAAAACAAAACTTAACGCACACAACCTATGATGCCAAATTAAAATACAGAAAAAATCAACACGCAAAGCAGAAGAATTTACCATAAACCACAACATGTAAGAGAGAGAGAGAGAGAGAGAGAGAGAGAGAGAGAGAGAGAGAGAGAGAGAGTGTGTGTGTGTTAGCTAGTTAGTTTTGAAATAGCTCCCTCGCTCCTTTTCTTGTAATATTACACCACTGTTGAAATACTTATTCTGAAAATTAAAGAATCAAATCTCCTCATGATAACTGTTTATCACTTCTTAAAGCAACTGAAAATAACTTTACGTTTGCTGCGAATGAAGATAAAAACAGATGAAAATCACTCATAAACATAATTCCAAAAACTTTTAATATGAGGAGACTTTAATTATCGCTTCACCATATTGGATAGGAATAATGAACAAAGTTCCTGACCATAACGTAAAGGAAGCGTGACTGATATTACGTGGGAAGGACCATAAAACTTACTCAGTGGATAAAGAAAGCGGTTTCGAAGGATTAAACTCGAATTTAAACCAAACTGACCAAGAACTCATAAATTAAAATATAAAAGAAATAAACTGGAAAGTTATACTTGAGTATAAAACGTCAGAAGAGCGAGTAACTCTCGAAAATAGGAAAGAAAAATAAAGCCATTATTATTATTATTATTATTATTATTATTAGAATAAATACCAAAAAGGACCGAAAAAACAAAAGAAGTACGATCGCAAACCATTCTACGAAACTCTTCCGCCAAAGAAAATAGATTGTCGATCGTCACTGACTGAATGAATATTTACAAAATTCATGCAATTTTTACAATTTTTACAATTTTACAAATTGTTTTTTGTTAAAATAATTTTAACATAAAATAAATAATTGTAAAATTGAACTATTTATTTTATTTTATTTGGTCCTTAAGCTTTAGGCTTTACTGGGCTCTTAATTAAAGATAAAACAGATAGTTATTATAATTAATAATAATAATATATAAATTATGAATAAGAATTATTAATTAATTTCATATCTAGAAATAAACTAATAATTGAAAATTAGACAATGAATTTATATGATTGTGACGTCATTAAAGTCACTGTGAAGCTACTTCATATTTATTTATTTACATTTCTAAATTTATTTATAAATTAAGTATTATTTAATTACAATTTCTGTAATTTAAATAATACTGTCAATTAGACTATTTATTTCATATAATTTAACTCTTAATACTTGATACATGAGTCAGGTTAAAATTATGATTAATTATATAATTTAATTCTTAATACTTGATATATAAGGTTAAAATTATGATTAATACCCAAATGAACTAATATTGGAAATACGAGTATATATTAATCTTAAGTTATTACTCGTATTATGTAGATATGAAACAAACACAGACAGGGTCATTATTGAAGATATGATATCAATACAGAACGAAGAATCCAATGTCAGGCATCAGAAATGAACAAGTAATGAACAAGCAATGTACATTTAATCCTAGATTAGACACGAGAAATGACTATGTAATAGAGTAATGTATATTTAATCCTAGATTAGACGCGAGAAATGAATACGTAATAGAGTAATGTACATTTAATCCTACCTTTTAATTAGTATTCCATTATTAATCGAGATCTTAACTCGTTTTTGAACGAATTTACTGTACTTTCAGCATAATTTTTTTTCCTATATCGGCATTTAAATCATTCTATTGTTTCAGTCCAATGAAAATCGTATAACCAAATACAAAATAATTAATAAGAAAAGAGAACTGATAAAGAGACTGAATAAAATAAGAAAAAAAAAACCCTGAAACAAAAAATTTATTTTGAAATCTCTCGACGAAAAATATGAAAAAGTGGAAGAAAATATAAAAAAAATAAGCAAAATACTCGTATATTTACACTTTCGTAAACGAAGGCGAACGAAGTTTAATGGAAACATCAGACCCTTAAAGACAACAGTAGATACAATAGAAATGACCCTAAAGAAATGAGTGAACTGCTTAATACCTAATTTAATTCAGTAATTAGTCCGCTAAAATCAGATAGGGAGATAAAGAATCGGAAAAAACAACCTGCTTTGAAATAGATACAAAAAAGCTAAATATTTATTCAATCCCGAAATTGCTTTGCGATATTGATTGCTCAGAACAGGACATAATTAATTCACCGTCTATATGCAAGACAATTGAGCCCCATACAAAGCCTGAGACATGGATTGTTAAGCTTCTAAAGAAATACAAAGAAGGAATGTCGAAGGTAATATACAGGGTGGTCCAAAAGTCCCTATCTATTTTGCTGAAGTAATAGTATTTTAGGATAAAATGTAGTAACGTAATTAGATGTATATTTATTTATAAAACTCGGGTCTAAAATTCGACGTGAGCACCAACAGAGTCTCTGCAAATCTAAAATCTGTCCATTGCATTGCGGAACACATTTTCAAGCATCTCTTGGGTTATTTTAGCGACTGCCGCGACACTGCGGGTTCGCAGATTCTGCAGGTTTGTAACTCTTGTTGTGTAAACCTCAGACTTTATAAAGCCTCACGCAAAGAAGTCTAATGGTGTTAAATCCGGAGATCGTTTTGCCCAGGGCCTGTTTCCACCATGCCCAATCTAGCGGTTTGGTAAGAGCTCATCAAGGTACGCCCGACCGATATTTGCCTAGTGACATGAGCTCCATCTTGTTGAAAGAGAACAGTGTCGAGAATGCCATCTGAACGAAAGTGGGGCTCAAGAAACTGCTGAAGCATGTCGAGATAAATTGGTCCTGTTAAAGTAGCTTCTGCAAAGAAAAAAGGTCCGTAAATCTTCGATCTTGTCATAACCAACTAGACACTAACTTTAGGAGAATATCTCTCCCATTTGTAGAACTCCGTTTCGCGGTTTCTCATGCTGCGTTGTGCTCTCTTTGTACTACCTGTTAAAAAAGGAGTACTCGGGAACTATATTTAATGTTAGATGTACTCTCAGGCATTTGATATACGTTTGTAGCTTGTGCTTCCCTATACATTTCAAATATTTCTTTATACGAAGGTACATTTGATGTCAGATATACGCTCGGATTTGGACGTAGATGAAACGGACATTTTTTACAGTGTACAATTCCTTTTTGAAAGGAACAGAAACTTTGTGATCGAAGTCTTTCAAACTTTTCACATTCATTCTGCTTATTCTTATTTCTTGCCATTTTTTTGACTGAGTCCGGCAACTGGCTACTTTTCTCGTTTATGGAATACTGTGACGCATCGAGTTTTTTAACATTTTTTTGTCTTCCCAGCCTTTATATACTACGTATACAGTGTATCTATATATGTACAGGGTGTCCCGTAAGTCTGGACCCATAGGGAAAAATAATAAATTACAAAATAGTCCAAAAATTTATTTATAATATATTTTTTTATTATTTTTATTATTATTTTTATTATTTTTTTATTATGATCTTACTCCGCTGGAGTTTTATTTGTGGGGCCACTTGAAAGCCAAAGTGTACGAGGTCAAACTTCAGAACATTTTCCACCTTAAAGCACGCATTGTGGAGGCGTGTCAAGAAATTTCTGCGACTGTGATTCAGAAAGTGCTGTCGCAGTGGAGATTGCGTCTTCAACTATGTGTGCGACACAACGGCGGACACTTTGAACAGATTATGTAATAAATTTTTGGACTATTTTGTAATTTTATTATTTTTCCCTATGGGTCCAGACTTACGGGACACCCTGTATGTATATATATATATATATATATGTGTGTGGTGTGTGTGTGTGTGTGTGTGCGTGTGTGTGTGTATATATATATATATATATATACACACACAGAGGGTGTTTCAGGAGGAAAGGTCAATACTTCGGAGGTGATAGTATTGGTCATTGTGAGAAAAAAAGTTCATATGAACATGTGTCTAATTCTGAATGGTTACGGAGATAGAGCTGTTTGAATCACCAAATACAAAAGCATTGTTAATGGTAATCAAGAAAGAGAAACCAATTACTGTTTCTAACATTTAATGTTTAAACATTGGCATTTTGAATGGTATCAGATACAGAAATGACAAATTTGTTACAGTTTACAATACGTTTTCGAAAATCACACCGTCAACCTCAATGCACTTTGCAACTCGTGTGCGAAGATCGCGTGTTGTTCGTCTGAGTTGATTCAATGGCCACCAAGGTCTCCAGACCTCTCTCCGTTGGATTATTGTTTGTGGGGGTGGATAAAAAGTCAAGTTTACAAAAGAAAGGTGGATACACGGACGAATTGCTCGCGCGCATTTTGGATGTTGCTGCCGCATAAAGGAACGTCAAGATCAACTCAGACGAACAACATTAAATGTTAGAAACAGTAATTGCTTTCTCTTCTTGATTACCATTAACAATGCTTTTGTATTTGTAGATTCAAACAGCTCTATCTCGTAACCATTCAGAATTAGACACATGTTCATATGAACTTTTTTTCTCACAATTACCGATACTATCACCTCCCGAAGTATTGACCTTTCCTCCTGAAACACCCTGTGTATATATATATATATATATATATATATATATATATATATATATATATAGATATATATATATATATATATATATATATATTAGGCCGGGTCGAAAAGGGGTCATGGTCAAGATTTTGCTTAGGTACATATTGTGAGGTTGCTCATTTTGTAATAGTAGTATCCACACCAAAAATCAAGGCTGTGGGACCTTCGCTACCCCCCCTTACCGATACTCACTTTTTTCCATATGAATTTGTATGGGAAATAGGCCAAAAATCGAAAATCGTAAAAATCGATCCTAAATATTATTTTTTTTGCTTTCGGATGGCCAAAATCGGGTTCCCCGGCACGAATTACATCAGAATAGACCATTCACCAACTTTTTTTTGCGTTCGGGGGGTAGGGGGTAGGGTCTTAAATCCGGTGCTGACTCAGCACCGGATATAAGACCTAATATTACATTTTTTTTTTTTCCCAGATTTCTATTTAGGTACCTAGAATGTTAAAAGTTTGTATTAAAATACGTTATTTAATTTTAAAATATCAGTAATAAATAAAATATAGTTAAAATCTTATTAAATTAAATTATGGCTACTAGAAAAAGAAGCCACAATCAATGTTCCCTCTAATTTTTTTTAGTCCGTGTGCGCAAGAAATTTTCGTTGTGCGTACATTTAGATTCATGGTGAAAAATTGTGCAAACTTTTCTGAGCGTAATTATCTTCAAAATTAAATATATATAAATATTAAATACTTAATAAATATTATTTCCATAAGGTGATAGCTCGATCATTACGGTACTATTAAATGGATATTAAAAACTGTTTACGATATTATATATTCTTAAAAAAGAAAACATTTTATCCATTCTAAAATATGAATAAAATAAAAACTAGTAAAATAAAATTCAACAAAATAAAGAAATAAAATTAAAATAACTAATTGAAAATGACTATTTTGGTTATCATTTCTCAAAACAATTTTTAGCATTTAGCAATTTAAAATAGACTATCAAGATTAATACATGATTTTATCCATTCACAAAATAGGAATAAAATAAAAATAATAAAATTCAATAAAATAAAATATAATCAAAATAACATTAAATGAAAGTGCTTTTCATTTAAGTATGATTATGATTTCTCCCTACGATCTTTAGCATTTGCCCATTCCAAATAAACTCTATGAAGATTAATACATTCAGGTAACTTTTAATTCGCATGAGCGTGTCCAAATGATTTTCTTTCAAGCGGTTTCTTAATTTGTTCTTTATAGAATTCATTAAACTGAAGCCACGCTCACAGTCCACACTAGATGCTAGGAAAGTTCTCCCAATATCCATCAACTTAGCAAGGTCACAAAATTGTTCATTTTGTAGGACGAATGTCACCATATCATCAAAGTTTTTAACCAGCTTACTTTTTATTTTCTCGCATACAACAAATTTAAAATCATTGTACTGTTCGATTATGGTAGAACTTTCGCCAAGAAAATCTGCATATTTGGCACATAAAGCTTTAACATGCTCAATGCCAAAGTCAAAGTCTTTCTGTAAAATAGCCGAACAATCAAAGGCAGACCATTCTTTTACTTCATTTTCAGGAAACCTGCCTTCCAAATAGGAACAAAGTTTTTCTGTGAAAGTTAACCTTGTGTGACGGTATATTTTTTAAATTACTTCATTTATTGTCGTGACTCATGATACGCTTGAGTCTGTGCGCATTTTATTTTGCTGTGTGCGCGGGTTTCACAACGCGTGTGCGCGCGCACACGCGCACACCTTAGAGGGAACATTGGCCACAATGCAGCCTTCGGATATCCAACAAAATTTTCATCTGCCATGACGCCATCAAAAGCTGATGTTGTAAGGCACTTCCATTTTATTGTTTGAGAGGAAGAATCTAAAGCACAGGGTAAAATAAGTAAAAATGATTGCTATAACGTAGTTCTTCAAGAGATAAAAGAAATTTGGCAAAAATTTTCTTTCCCAACAATTGATACAAAGGGAATTTATGTTAGAGTTACTAGACTTATAGAAGATGCTGATAAGTTAACTAAATGCCCTATGATAAAAAGAAATGAAAAAATTATGAAAAATTAAAGAAATATGACGAGATGTTTGACATATCTCTATGCCACTGTTATAATAAAGGCATAAGGGATAGAAAACTTTGTAGGTGTGAACATAAAATACCTATTATAGAATGGGAAGTTTTTATTGGTCAAAAAAAGAAAAAAAACCAGTTAGGAAAAATTGATGAAAAACTACTTCAAGTAATTTGAGAAAGTTAGGCAAAATCCAAAAAGCACAGGAAAGGGAAAAGAAATCAAAAGAAAAATTAAGAGAAGCAAGGGAATTTGCATCATCAGAAGTGATAGATGATGATAATGAAAATGAAGATGTCGATTTTCAAGACAGAGAGGACTTAGATTATGGAGAAGACTTAGAATTAATAGAAAATTTTCAAAATAGATATACCTATGAAAATTTAGCCAAAACTTCAGAATGAGCAATTGCTTCAGATTAGAACTAAACCTCTAGAAATACTAGATTTTCCATGTCACAGCCAAAGCGTTGAACGGGGTGTGAACTTAGTAACTAAATCTAGCCAGGAAAGAATTGGTTATATTAATCGGCATAAATTTATTTTAAATATTTAGAGTCTAGAAAAGAACTGCCTACTTTTGAGTGGAAAGGTCAACGGAAGGAATAAAAAAAAAACATTAGTTTTAGGTCAAAAATTTTATTGAATTTCTCTCTTAATTTCTAAATTTCTACCAATAATAGCTAAAAATTTATGTATTAAATTTTTTTTCATGCATTTTTGTATTTTTTAATTTTTTTTCATTAAAAAATAAATAAAAACTTTTATAATCGAACTTTTGTAATAATAAAAAAATTTCGAAGTAATTGCAAATTATCTCAAATTTTATGAATTTTCTGAAAAAACTGAAACCGGTAGGGGGGGGTCCTCAGAATTCAAAAATATTTTACCAGGGTGTTACTATGATTGATTGAACCACCTCGCACTATGTACCTAAGAAATAAAAAATTTCGACCCGGCCTAATATACATATATATATATATATATATATATATATATATATTAGATGGAAACTGTAGCGTATTATTGCATTCATATCAAATTTTTCGTTAAGGAATTTTACCATTATATGAAAGAATTCCAACAAATTTTATTCTATTTGTTAAAAATTTTCAGGATTTCTGTTAAAAAGATATACACGTCGGTTTGCCTTAAGTATATAATTAATCCACCAGTTTAGAAGCTTTTCCAGTTTACGTAAAACCTTACCTAAAATTGAAGTTAAAGCATGCTCTTAATATGGTTAAAAGGTTACACTTTAATGGAAACTGATGTCTTTCATGAAAAGACCTTTTTATTATAATAATACAAATTTCTTCAAAATTTGTACGCGAAAATACTACAAGCATTTTTTTAAAACTTTTCTTTAAGGTTAACCTTAAATAATAGATCGTTATTTACAATAATTCGATGTGGAAAAAGATAATACAATCTTTTATCTATAAGGAAATGAATACGTTATTAAAATACTCATCTGGTATCTTATAAAAAGATATGACTTATAGAGTAACAGTGTTTTATTACTTATAGTAAAATATATGTTATAGGTTGTGATGAGGGAATTCCTTATAACATGAAGCTATTTAGTAATGGAAAAGTCTAACTTTCATAGCAAGAGAATAATACTGGTATTAGTAATCCTTTAAGGACGACTGTTACAAATTGGTAACGTTTCAAATTCACGAATTCATAACTTAACTCTACAAAAAATTTTGGTTTAAAGGGTTAAGGGAAGTTTAACCTCTTTCGTAACGACAACTGAACCCGAATCATTTATAAGGGGAAGGTACATCATCTAAACGTAGAAGACAGTTACTCATCCAACGCTGAATAGATCCAACATCGCTTAGCCTCGCTTATCAAACAGGAAGCGATATAACTTTAGTTAAAAGTTAACACAACTTATCGCACATTTGAACAACCGAGAAACGCATAACGCTTTTATCGTGGAAAACTCGTGCGTGTTCACGCTTGATATTCTATTTATGGGACCCCAACGTTGCACCAGAGAGTTTGAATGAAATGCTGATCATTGCTAAGAGTGCGGAAGGGTTAACACGTAAAATACCTCTGGATACGAAAGTATTATGCTTTTCCTGAGTTGTAGCAAACCTCTAAGAAATCATAAAAATACTGAACTATCTTTATGAATGAATGTATAAAAACTGCATAAACATCAGAATATATTAACAATATTACAATTACGGTACGACACTATTATAATAGTTTTAACATAGAAATACGATATTGTTAACTAAACTATTGATATTTAATTTAACCTTTAAGTTTTAGGAGGTTTTACTGGACCAAATAAGAGTTATGAACATAATCCCAAAATTTAAAATAAAAAAAAATTATGAAAAAAAAAAAAAAAAAATTCGGAAATGGATGAATGAAGAATGAAGAATGATAATAAAATAAATACTCTAATATGGGTTGGTTCGCTTGAAGGAATCTGTCTGTTTCTTTGAAAGATTTTCGATGCAAAAAATGCTGAAATCTCTCATCATTTCGATATGGACACGCAAACAAACCTTTGTTGAATAAGACGAGGGAAAGGAAACCTCTGAATGACGATATGTCTATAATAGAAAGATAAAATACAGTAACATACAATGTGTATATATCAGTAGCGTGCATACAGGGTAAGCTGGGCATACGCCGCCTACCCAGTTAAAAGTCGAATTACAAAAAATTAGTATATTACTACAGTAAACGAAAACTAATATAAAGTTACGATGCTTCTGTATATATATATATATATATATATATATATATATAGAGAGAGAGAGAGAGAGAGAGAGAGAGATAAGGTTGTAACATATATTCTGCTCGATTTTTTAGTTCATTCAAAACAAAAATTAAAGGACTTATAAGGAAACATTTGCTCGAATTTTTAATTTATTCACAACAAAAATTAAATGACATAATGACACATTAATCATCAATATAATTCCCTTCTTTTTCTATAACCTCCTCCCACCTGTAGAAAAGTTTTTTATGCCACGTTCGAAGAAATCCCTTGTGTAGTAATGCTTAGTTAAGAATATTAAATTTTGTTTAATTAAATAAGATAATGTTTAATGTAAATCATTTACTAATAATTATGAAACTAATTGTTTAAAATGGGTAGGGTTGGTAATACTGAATAGGCTTTGAGAGTGGACTACCCTATAACGGTTTTCAGTCTTGAGGTGGACGCGATACGCGTAAGATTTAGAGCCATGTGATCTTAAAGTTAAATTGTTTTGCGCCCTCTCCGACCTAAATATATTTAGTAATATATTTAGCTCGCATATCCCCTAATTAACTAAACCATTTTCGAAATTAATAAAACGTAATAAGTGTTAATAAGAGTATTAATATACCTTCCCCCCCCCTTCGTTTTGTAACGGTCTTTTAGAGTCAGAACTCGGCGTTGCTACCGGAAACTATACGAAGAAAGTGATAAATGAAAGAAAGAGCCGATAGAGAATAAACAGAGAAATAGTAAAGTAGAAAGAAGCGTAAATAAATAATGAAGAAAATAAATAATAAAACGTATCACTACATCTGGTGGCTAGCGGTGATCTTACATCATATTTTGTGAGGCTTACCCACGTGTTAGTATTTCCATTAAAATTCTTAAAACCCGGTATAATAACAAATAGCGTTAATGAATATTTTATTTCGATTATTAAAATATCTAAATGCAAATTTTACCCCGTTTGCAGGCAAATTTCGATTTTCATGCCTTAAAATTTCATTGTACATAAAATTTAAAAATGGCGCTTCGCATCCTGATAGCGTCCCTGAAAAACGTCACGCCTCAAAAAAATTTAATTTCGTGAGAGTTCGTTGGATTCTGAAATTCATCGTTTGTTCCGTTACGTTCACAGTCTAGTGACTCAAAATTCTTAGTCGCGGTACAGACTCGGTAGAAAAGTTTGTCTGACTCCATATCGCGAGTCATTATTACGTTAAATTTCGTTCGGTCGGAGAGGGTATAGTTTGAAAATTATCGTGCTGCCTGAAGACTCAATTTTCTTTTCTTTTCGTCTCTTCTACTGTATGCCTGGTTCAGCTTACCTCTGTTGTTTACTTGTTTGTTTAAAACTTTTGGAATTAGTAGTAATTGTAATATAATAATAACGATTAATATAGAAAAAAAAATTGTACGTAAGTAAATTGTTAGTTTAAATACAGTATGATACACATTTTATATGGTCCTTTCAAAATGTTTTAGCGAAAATTTGTGAGAAATTTTTTGGGTTTCATTAGCAGATTTTTGATTATATTTCGATTGCCTGTATATAATAATAGGATATTTTGTTGATATAGATTTACGGGCTTTTTGCTTCGCTCGCTTCGCGCTATATAGGTTAAGTTACAGTTAATTGACAGTCGAAAGGTAATCTTGAACATGTTAAATTTGTCAGATTGTATTACAAGTCGCCGTATAGGATTGTGTTAAATTTCAAAATAAGCAGAATTCGTTTAACTGCAATAGAGAAAGTGTGTTGTAAAATTTTTTATAAGTTTTTTTGTATTTTTTATATACTCATTAATTATATACTTACTTATTAACTAATACGTATTTATTAGTTATATATATAATTACATATATTTATATACCCATAACTTTGGTAGGTAAGCTGATTATTTTTTTTCTCCTCTCTCTGTTTCTTTCGATTCATTTCACGACAATTCCGACATATTTGGTAAAATGGCTATTGTATCGTACTTAAGAAGAATTTCTTGTAGGCCTATGTAAAATATTGCTCGGAGGTTAACCGTTATTACGGTATGTCTATTGAGTAGTAAATTTTTAGTTATTTAACAAAATTTTCATTGGTTTAACATAAATAAGCATAGGATTTTTTCTTTAATAAGCACAAACGTTATGCATAACATTCTAAATTGTTCTTTCCGCGCATAACATTGAATTTATTAATTATAGGCCTAAAAAGCGGCAGTAAATTTTTTTTTTATTTTGGCGGCCAATGTGAGTTACGGTACACATTTTACTAAATCTCGATATTATATTTTTTTTTGAATTACAGAAATTTGTGTAGAAGTTATTTTCCTATATTTTCCTTACGTTTTATAAATTCATTCAATAATCAATTTATTTATACAGGTAGGCCGATTTTTATTTTTCTTCCCATTTCAATGACAATGGTAAAATTTTTAGTTCAAGTTAAGATTGTATTCTAAAAAGGATGTTTTAATTTGGAATTAGAAATGAAAAATGTCCTTTTTTGTTAGTTCGAGCGTTTGCATGGAAAATATTACGAAATTATGTTAGGATATAATGCAGTTTCATTCGGTTAGGGATATTTGTATAGAGGTTCGCTTACAAACAAAGCGACCGCTCTTAATTGTGTAATGTGTTGTTTTTGTTTACAGTGGGTGCGTGTATTTTTTTAGTACATATGATCTATTCTTATTTAGTATAATTATGCAAATTTGTAATTTCACTTGGAAACGATAAATTGCTGAGATTTCTGTGATTTGCAAACTATACTGAGGTTTCTGTTGAAGGAGAGAGTTGTACCTCAGATGTAATTTGCGAATTGCAAGTTCAATTCTTATGAAATTTGACGTTTCAAGTTGGAATTACTGTATTAAAATAATTTTTGGTAGTAATATTTAAATTTTTTTTACTTTTTAATAACTGTTTAGAAAATTATTGTTGTTTAAACCTTCAGTCGGAGTTAACTAGTGCATTTGAAACATTGACTCAAGTGGTACACTCGGAAATGGAGCCTTAGATAGCCAGTAACGTTTTTGTGGCGTCTGTGTGCTCCTCCTCAAAGCAAGAGGGTTCATGATTGTCAGAGAATGGATGACATGAAGTTTCTGGGGTTCATTTTTGTCTTTTGTATTTAGAGGTATTGAGGTGATTTCTGACGATAGTTTGAACAATAATATTCTTAAATTATACTAACAGTTACTATGTATGGGCGCTTTTATATTTATACTGTACAATTTTGTTCGTGCGTTTTATGACTTTTTTTATCTTCTCTGCTGTAACTGCCATAAGTGACCTTATTGGTAGCTAGATTTGATTAAATTTTTGCGAAATTTTTATATTTTTTTTCCGTGAATTTGGCCAGAGCAAATGTGTAGTTAGTTTCGAAGTGAACTGTCGAGAAAATTCGATAAATTAAATATGAAATGATAAGCAGTACAGAAACGTTTAGAATAAACTTTTTTTTCAAAATTGCAAAGGCTCAGTTTGGGTCAACCAAGTTGAATCCGAGTTCCATCAAGTGAGTTTAGTCGACCGGATAGGTGATCGATCACCAATGAGAGAGAGAGAAGAGAAACCAGAATGCGCATGGACTTGGCGCAGGATGGTTTCGGAAGAGAAGGAGAAGAGAGGAACCGAATGCGCATGGACTTGGCGCAGGACAGTTTCGGAAGAGAAGAGAAATTTACGTGTGCAGGGTCTTGGCACACGAAAGTTTCGATCGAAGATGGTCTACTGGTATTTTTCGGGCAGTAGCTGGTCACGTTGCTCGAATGCTTCGCTAAATATGTGTCACAGCGCGCGGTAGACAAGCCACGAGAGCTTGAACGGGCGCCTACGACTGTACTGTCCATACAGACATACAGTAGGTTCGTTGGGAAACGGCCTACGGCGGAGTCATCGTTTGATTGTTGCCAGTAGAAGAGTCTTTCAGCTGGACGTAGGAAGAGCAGCGTTCACCGACAAAAGTGGAGATGAGACAAGGCGAGTTTCTTCATCGACTTCTAGAATTGCAAATTCCGTCCAATTCCAGCGCGTGGTCCCGCTTTCAGATATCTCCCCCCCTGATCCTTTTAGAATTGGACGTCTCTTGTTTTTTTTTTCGCCATTGGAGAGAGAGCGGAACCATTATAGCGTGCTGCCCTGTTGCATATTGATTGATGCAATCCCTTGCATTCTAGCGAAGTGAGCAGGAGAGCTGCGATTGAAAATTGAAATCCGTTGTCAGCGTGCGGAGTGTCATCTAAACAACGTCCAGCAAATAATGTACTGATTATTATCTAATGAAATTATAAGTGAAAAGGGTGCGATTATGCCCATAATTGTTGTGTTTTTCGTGAAATAGTATGTGCGCTCTTGGTCAGTATTTTATGTAAACTTTTTCTTATTTTTTTCTATGTTGCCCTGATAGTAACTGTATAACTATACAAATAATTGTTTCGAATGTAAAGCGATCGTTGATGAGAAATCGCGGGAATAGATTGTGAACTTGAGATTTGTGTAGCCACTGTAAGAAAATTTTCTGTTATTTTTTTTGGCATGTATAGATTAGTTACAGGTTGTAATTTAATTATTAGAGTGAAATGTTATTTTATGCAAATGTGAAAATTATAAAGTTTTCGGTTTTATAATATGATACAATATATGTATGGGAATTGTCATTCTATTATTTCTTGTCTATTTCTAAACTTTGATATGTTAAAGAAAAAAAAAAAAAAAAAAAAAATTGCAAAATATAAGTTTGTTGAATAAATTTATTGACATTGTTAAACGATATTAATAAGTTTTCTAATGGAAAAACTTATTTTCAAGGGGGTGATGCGAGTGTAGTAATGCTTAGTTAAGAATATTAAATTTTGTTTAATTAAATAAGATAATGTTTAATGTAAATCATTTACTAATAATTATGAAACTAATTGTTTAAAATGGGTAGGGTTGGTAATACTGAATAGGCTTTGAGAGTGGACTACCCTATAACGGTTTTCAGTCTTGAGGTGGACGCGATACGCGTAAGATTTAGAGCCATGTGATCTTAAAGTTAAATTGTTTTGCGCCCTCTCCGACCTAAATATATTTAGTAATATTTCATACTCGCATATCCCCTAATTAACTAAACCATTTTCGAAATTAATAAAACGTAATAAGTGTTAATAAGAGTATTAATATACCTTCCCCCCCCCCTTCGTTTTGTAACGGTCTTTTAGAGTCAGAACTCGGCGTTGCTACCGGAAACTATACGAAGAAAGTGATAAATGAAAGAAAGAGCCGATAGAGAATAAACAGAGAAATAGTAAAGTAGAAAGAAGCGTAAATAAATAATGAAGAAAGTAAATAATAAAGCGTATCACTACACTTGGTTCCGAGTATAAAAAAGCGATCACTTCGTTTTCGATAGCTTCCCTGGATTGCAACTTTTGTCCATCTAGGTGGTGTTGCAGACTTATGAATAAATAGTAGTCTGAAGGTGCGATGTCCGGCGAATAAGGTGGATGAGGCATTTTTTCCCAACCAAATACCCCCAATTGGGCAGTGGTGATTCGAGCAGTGTGAGGGCGCGTGTTATCCTGGTGGAATAGAACACCTCTGCGATTAATTAATGTAGGACGTTTTTCTTGTAATGCCATCTTCAATCGTTGGAGTTGTTGACAGTAGACTTCAGCTGTGATTGTTTGGTTATCTGGCAGAAGCTCAAAATGAATAATTTTTTGCATATCCCACCAAACGCATAGCAAAATTTTCTTGGATGGGGTCCATTCCTTGGCTGAGGTTCAGGTTTTGTTCACGGCTAAGCCACTGATATCGACGCTTAATATTGTTATAGAGGACTCATTTTTCATCCCCAGTGATGATTCGATTCAAAAACGGTGACTGCAGTTGCCGAGAATGCAGTGATGTGCAAATATCGACTCGATGTTGAAGATTCGCTTGTGACATATCATGCGGAGCCCATTTTCCAACCTTCACTACTTTTCCTAACAATTTCAAATGACGATGAATGGTCATATGGCTAACGCCGAGTTGCAGGCCAAGTTCTCTTACAGTTACCGTTGGGTTTTCCTCCACAGGCCTTTCAGCAACTCTTCATCTAACTCATTTGGTCATCCTGTTCGATGATAATCTTTCAGATTGGAGTCTTCATTTCTGAACTTCTCAAACCATCTCCGACACATCCATTCGCTCACAACATCATTTCCACAAACTCTTTGAATGTTTTTTGCGGATTCACTAGCGTTAGATTCTTTATGGAACTCATAGAGCATCACATGTCGAATATGCTCTTTCGTGGGCTCCATGTTTTTTCAATTACTGTAATATCGTAGGGGTGGCGTTGTAACTGTATGAAAAACACCAGAGAAAATATTCATTAGCCTAATCCTACACTAACCTAAGCCTACACTAACCTAAGTCATTCTGTATCATTCTGTATCGTGATAAAACCTGTGCGAACCTGTCGCTGCGTGTATTTTGCAACATTTCTAAAACTATTTCACATTATCTTGAGGTTATTCTATTATCTATCGTCCGTTTTCTAATCGAGCAGAATTTATGTTACAACCTGATATATATATAATAATTATATATATATATATATATATATATATATATATATATATATATATATATATATATATATTTGCAGCTACAGCATACTCTGTGGACATACCCAGCGTACACCACTGACTATATATATATAATTCAACAAAACAACACATAGCGGTAAACATTTTTCTTGCTAATGATGTCATTAATGTACAAAGTGTGTGTGAGATACTTACCAAACATTAAAAAGAAACATTAAAATAAACTACTACAGTTCACTTGAGGCAGCGCCAACTTAGGTACTACATAAAGAAACACAAAATTTTATACTTGCAGGTACGTAAAACGTAAAAAAAAAAGGTTTGACGCGGACGTGACTTTTGGAAATATGGATATGAATGCAAATAAGCGGTCATTACTTATATTTCAAAAAATATGTTCGCGTAAAATATAAATACACTCGTATATTATAGGGGAAGGAAAGAAAAACCTGTATAACTCGGACTCTGGATAAGCTGGAATCCACTCTTTTCCCCGAAGAGATTTTTCCGGCCCAAACTGTCTTACTCGGAATTTGTCCGAGTTGCACAGGTAAAGTCCGAGATGACCAAGTGGTATACTCCGATACCCGTTAGCAACGCGGCAAATTTTAATTATATTTTATTTTAGATCATTCATATGTACACTAATACAGAGTGTTCAAAAAGAAAGGGAACCCGAAACAGAAAGGAAAGAGTTACGTTACGATGATATATGCCTTCCCTAATGGGTTGCGTTTGTTTTTGAACACCCTGTATATAATTTTTTTCTTTCAGAAACGGTGTTTTAGTACACTTTTGATTCATACACTTTGAAATAGGGTTTTTTTCACATACTTTCAATTTTACCTCTATTAGAGGGAATCCTCTATTTTCCCCTCTATTTCTTCCCCCACCCCAATTAGTCCGAGTTATACAGGTTTTACTGTGTATATATATATATATATATATATATATATATATATATATATATATATATATATATATATATATATATGTATATATATATATATATATATATATATATATATATATATTATATAATATATATATATATATATATATATATATATATAATCATCGATGCATTCATAGTTTAAGTTGAAGTATGGAGAGTTAAACATCTTTTTACAAAGAGCACCATTCCGCCCATACGCCCATCTCAGGGTACGAGCAGCTCGCAGCGGCATTGCCAAGCAAATGAGTGGAAAGAAGGTATTAATGCTATGCTGTACCTGTAGATTCAAATTGAATTAAATGACGTCTATTTTATATATTTTAATATGCATACCTAATTTTCTTCTGTTTTTACAACATATAGACAGTAATTTATTGAAATTATGTATTTATTTTCTATACAAACGATTTTTTTATTGGAAACTGCAAAAAAACGAAAACAAAAACATAAAAGAAACGTTTTTTTTTACGAAAAACAGCAAAAAAAATTATAACTCTCTCTCTCTCTCTCTCTCTCTCTCTCTCTCTCTCTATATATATATATATATATATATATATATATATATATATATATAGAGAGAGAGAGAGAGAGAGAGAGAGAGAGAGAGAAAATTTTATTTTTACGGTACATTTATACTTTGCCATTTGCCAATTCAGTCAGGGATGGGGAGTCGGCCAAAAGCAACCGACTCCCGACTCCCGACTCCTGAGTTGGTATTTTTAAAAACCGACTCCGACTCCCGACTCCCGACTCCCGACTCTTTCCTTATCATGCTGATCTACAACCTTATAAATATTGGGATGTTTGTTTCGTAGATGGCGTTTCAAGTTTGAGGCTCTAGTTGGAGCATTAGCATGTTTCCCAGTGTAAGCACTAATTTTTGCATTACACTCTTTACCATCCTTTTCTACTTGACAAATAAAAATACTTTCATCCTCATTTAGCTTAAAATATTGAAAGACTGCTGATTTTTTACTAGGCCCACGACTCATTACTAATAGGGGCTAATTAAATTAATAATTAATATATTGCTAATTTTTATATGGTACCTAGTATCCTAAAATAGAAATATGAAATTCATTTGCTAAGATTTACCAGAACAATAAATCAAATGTGGAAATGTGAATCTAGAATTAGTTCAGGAAGATATTTATTTAGGGCAGAGTAGTATTCTGGTAAATTGTTGGCATATAGAAATTGAATCAAAGAGTCGGGAGTCGGTCGTTTTTACCGACTCCCGACTCCGACTCCCGACTCTTCAAAAAAGCCCCGACTCCCGACTCCCGACTCCCGACTCCGACTCCCCACCTCTGATTATTCAGTAGAGATAAATTCTTGTACAATCAGTTTCAAAAGTTCTTTCTTGAAACCCCCATAATTTTTATCAATATTTATCGGTAAGAAACGAAATATCGAACCGGATCTGCCTCCGAAATTGTGTTAATTTAATGCAAAGTTATGGTTAAAATGAGAATAGAAAATAAAATAAAATTTAACGAAATTAATAAAATAAAAATAAAACAAATCCCAAACCTAAAATAAATAAAAGTAAAAATGAGGAAAAAAAATAAGACTTAAATTTTAAGTTAAAAAAAAAATGTTCAAACATCGAAAAATTCACAAATGGGAAATAAAAGAAAAGCTTAATTCGCTAAAAACACGCCACGTTCTCGAATTCCCCCCCCCCCACACCCCCACTCTCCCTAAAATAAAAATTAGCGAAGTTTTACAAAAGAATAAAAGAACTGAAGTGGGAAGGAAAGTACATGCACGGTGCTTCCTGAACATTGATAAGGAAGAAACGGTTATCTGTGAATACCCAAAAGAAATATAGAAAGGCATGCTTATATCAACTTTCCTGTATGAAGAAGGGTGAAAGTATGGCAAAGGGTGTACTCAGTTTAAATGGATAGTCTGAAAGGTACAGTGGGAGTAAAAAAAGGTTGATAAAGTGATATAAATGAAGAGGTGAGACGGTGTTGTGTGATCAACAGAGAATGGGTGAGAGTTTGTTGAGGAGATTTGGTCATGTGGACAGGATGGGTGAGGAGTGTATGATGAAAAATAGTACATAATGCTAAAGTAGGCGTATGAGAGAAAGCTCGCATAAAAGGTGGATTCATTGTGTGAAAGTTGTTTCTATAAACAAGGTGTGGAGTTGGAGGAGGCCAGAAAAATGGTAAGAGAGAATTATCTCTCTCTCTCTCTCTCTCTCTCTCTCTCTCTCTCTCTCTCTCTCTCTCTCTCTATATATATATATATATATATATATATATATAATATATAGACCAGGGGTGTCCAATTTTTTTCATGAAGAGCCATATTTCAATTAATAATCCACACCGAGGGCCAGTGCGCAAATTTTAAATAAAATTTTATTTTAAAATTAAATTTTATTGAAATAAAATGTGACATTAGATAATGAATTTTCAGTATCCGCCAGCCGGGCCTGATACAAATCTTTGGCGGGCCAGACTCTGGCCCGCGGGCCATACGTTGGGCACGCCCGATGTACACAAATCAGTATTTAGCCATGTATAATTGACAATATGAAACATAAGGACACGAATAAATAAATTCATTACACTTAAAGAAACGGTTTTAGTAAAATTTTGTAAAGCATCTTGATTTTCAATTATTATAAATGACATCAAAATGACCCAAAACGTTGGGTCTCGTTTTTCATTGAAATCAATCCATGTTTTAATTAAATTAGAATAAAATTTTTTTAATTTAAAACGAAGTAAAATTACATTTTTTCTAACAATTTAAAGAATATAAATTTGAGAATTCGATATTCGAATTCTGAAAAATTCTGTCTAATATTTTATTTGATATATAATTTCACTGAAATAATTGAAATTATAAACTTTTTAAATTTTACTACAGTTATCGTACATCATTCAAGTATCGATTCCAGATACATTTTATGTATTAATTTTAACAAAATAAATAAAAAAAAGGTTCTGTAAAAAAATTTGAAAATATTGAACATTTAAGCAATTTGAACGTTTATTTTCAGTCTCTGCAAATTATTATTATTATTATTATTATTATTATTATTATTATCATTATTATTATTATTATTATTATTTGATATTTCGCTTCCCTTCTGCAGGAAATTCAAAACTCAAAAAACTAAAACATTTTATTTAGAAAAAAGAATACAATATTTTTTCTAATATTTTTCTGTACAGTAAATATCTGATATGACATTAATATATTTACAGTATTCTAATATGAATATGCCATTGAAAGCATGGAAGCTTTTTAGGAAAAATTAATGGGATTTAGTTTATTTACTACATAAATTACATATTAATTACATAAGTGAAATGACAAAGTAATAGTTATAGTATTAACAAATAATAATAAAAATAGAAAATGCACTCAATGATGATAATAATAATAATAATAATAATAATAATAATAATGCTAATAATAGTAATAACAGTAATAATAAAGAAATGGTCAAAATTTACAGAAACAATTGCCATAGTATTTGATTATTTTACAAAATTTTACAAAAAATGAATAATTGTATATCTTGTAAAAATATAAATGATGCTTAATGAAAAAAATTATAATAAATAATGAAATTAAAATTATTTAATGAAATCAATTAAAGATTAAAAAGATTAAAGTAAGTTGAGAGCAGATATGATTTTGTGGGAGCCATAATATTTTAAATAATTAATTATAAAATAGGAAATTGATTATTATGATAATAAAGTGATATAATATAATTATAATAATAATAATATAATAATATAATAATAAATAAACTAATATAATATAATAATTATTATATAATAAAGTGATATGACGTAAACTTTTACGTTAGTCGGAGCTAATGAAGTACTTCGTTAGTGATTTGCGAGAAGCATTTAATAATGAAGCTTGTCTGATATTTATGGGAATTGCGTTCCATATATTTGCTCCTTTGAAAGAGAGTGCATTTCCTGCAGTTTCCATTATATAGTTTGGTTTATGTATAAAATCTCGGAACAGTTTAATACAGGGTGTTCATAAAGTCACGTAAATGTATATGCATGTAAATTTAATTGTATTCAATTGCGTGACTTTATGAACACCCTATATTATAATGATGATGTAGTTGATTCGGGGTGATTGTTATCTGAATGGGTGATGTATGTTGATTTTTTTTATAATTTTGAATATATTGACGGCAACACTGAATTTCTATAGATTATTTAGTTTTAAAATATTTAATTCTTTAAATACGGATAAAGTGGGACTTTATTATCATTATTTGAGAGGGTCACAGGCATTTTTTTAAGAATGACTTCCAAAAGGTGTTTTATATATTTCTTTGAGCCATCCGATGTTGTAATGCAATAAAATAAATATGGGTAGATGAAAGAATAATACAGGGTAAGGAATGCGTTTTGAGGAAGTCTTTTTTTTTCTGTCTAAATAATATGGATAAAAATTTTTAATATTTTGAATTTGATATTTTGTACGTGATTTTTTAAATTTATTTCTCGTCTGGATTAATGCAAACCACTTTCGCTTCATTCACCTCTGCGATAGTAGTAGCCCTAGTTTTTATGTTTTATGGTAATACTTCTACAGGGTGAACGAAAAGTCCCTGTGCACCTGTCCACTTCCAACATAGTGCAGGTACAGGTTCACTACACTTCTTGCAGGTGCACAGGGACTTTTCGCTCATCCTGTATAAGATGACTTTGTCAGGTTCAGTAGAAGTTCATTAGAACACACCCATTTATAAACATGCTCTAATTACTTGTTCGTTTTATTTATCAGTAGGTTTAAATGTGATGAGATTAAGTAAATGTGGTATCATCTGCGTATTGTACGCAATTTAATGTGATTAACAGATGAAAATTGTTGAGGTGAATTTCATGCTTCTATCGGCATATTTAGATAAGAATATTTTAAATATATTATTGTTATCAGATATCTAAATTGGACAGAAAAATATTGAAAGTGTTGTACAACTTTATGTAAGTTGTACTCTTCTTACGAATAAAGTTTACGAATTTTTAAATTTTGAATTTCTAAACTTCTCGAATGGCTCAAAATTCAAATATGTGAAAACCAATCAATGAGAGAGCCCCGAACATTCCACAGTAAACAAGTTACCATTATTACAGGATTATTATAGTTAATATAGGACCAGTAATAACAACGTTTGGGGTTGTTTACCGTCCTTCATCACAGTTCATAGGAAGGAGAGGACCTACAACTTTACGTGGAATCCAAACCAATATCCCACCACAGAAACCTAGAAAAAGTACCTTGAAACAAGACCACCAAAAGAAGTAAAATATTTAACAACTTAATATGGACTGCAGCTATTCTTGAAACAGTAGCCAGGTTACAGGTTACGGATTACAGGTTCTCTTCATTGTATCTTTACAATAAAATTATAAGTACAGTTGCAGAAATAGGTCCCCCCCCCCCCAAAAAAAAAAACATTCAAAAGACCCAAAAATTACTAATTTGTAGTTTGCGTCTATAAGTTTTTAGTAATTTTATCATTTTTACCAAAAAACAAAATTTGAAGAAGTTTCTAATTACTGATTTTGGACATTTTTCATACTTAAATTTTCGATGAATTTATTTCCAAAACTGAACGTAATATTAATATAAAGTTCGTTAAAGATAACACAATATTTGGGATTAATAAAAAAGCCTTAATTTAAATTTAAAACAATGAGCGTGCAACCCTAATGGAATATAACTAATAAATAATTAATGGAACAGGAGTATAAGGCACAAATTTTGAAGCCGAGCCGCTGCTAACGAGCTTATAACTATGAACCAACCTAACACCATCACACATATTTTTAATCATTTCAAGCAAAAGAAAGAAATTTATACGTAAAGTTTTAGTATTTTCGAGTTTTTATAATTTAAATATGAACACGAGGGAATAAGCATTTAAATAAGTTGCTTGGATAAATCTGGTGACATCTGCCCAAAAGTGGTGTGACGTCAGTACTGCTAATTTTTTTCTGAGGAACGTGAGTGGAAATTAAATTACAGTACCTACAATATATATATATATATATATATATATATATATATATATATATATACAGGGCGTCCCAAAAAAATGTATACACACTTTAACAGCTGATAGCTCAATTGATGTTTCTTTCTTTCCAAGTTAAACCCATTAGAATTAATAATGGCAGTCAGACTAAGCTTTGAACAAAGGAAATTCATTCTAAAATGCTACTGGAAGTGTGAAAACGCAGTTGAAGTGCAAAGACAGTTTAGGAGGGAGTTTCAAACAGATCCACCAACGCGACTTACCATCACTCGAATTAGAGATAAGTTTGAAGCCGATGGAACTGTTCAGAATGTCCACAAGAAGCGTTCGGGAAGACCACGGACATCGACAAGCCCCACAAAGCAAGAAAGAGTACTGGAAACGTATCACCAAAGTCCAAGAAAATCTGTGCGGCAAGCGAGTCGTGAGGTAGGAATTTCAGAATCGTCTGTCCAACGCATTTTGAAGCGCTGTCAATGGAAAAGTTACATTCCAAGATTAGTCCATGCTATTAATGAAGATGATGATCCGGACCGAAGAGTGGAGTATTGCGAGTGGTACTTGGCACGATGTGGATGTGGATTGGACGAAGGGGTTTCGTAGAATACCCTCCGCGTTCACCAGACCTCACACCACTAGACTTTTTTTTATGGGATACTTAAAAGACAAAGTCTACGCTATAAAACCTGCAACAGTCGCTGAATTGAGAGCAGCCATTGAACGAGAATGCACACAAATACCAAACGAAATGTTTCGTGATGTTTGCGATTCCATTGCTTCGCGTTATCAGCAGTGCCTGGACCAGAACGGACGTCAGTTTGAAAACAGGCGTTGACAAAACAATTAAATAATGTCTGTAGATTCTATTACATTTTGAAAATGAAATGTATTTTAATAAACACTGCCTTTATAATTATTTAAAGTGTGTATACATTTTTTTGGGACGCCCTGTATATATATATATATATATATATATATATATATATATATATATATATATATATATAATATATATATATATATATATATATGCTACCACTATGGTACAAGTTTATTAGAACATAGTCAGTAATCATGGCCATTAATGGGAATTACATTCTGTCGTCTTGATAAACAATGACTCATTTAGTTATACTGTGCAGCGATTGTGTTTTCCCGAAAGTTTATTTGTACTTATCAGAACTAGAGCTAGATCCATTTCCATATTACAAATTGTTGTTATTGAATTAGAAGCATATATATATATATATATATATAGATACACAGGTGAAGTGCAGGTAAACAAATCAAAGAGCACAATCGAAACTCTTATTCTAAAAAGCAAGAAAAATAAT
This sequence comes from Bathynomus jamesi, assembly GCA_023014485.1. Lineage (NCBI taxonomy): Eukaryota > Metazoa > Arthropoda > Malacostraca > Isopoda > Cirolanidae > Bathynomus > Bathynomus jamesi. The sequence continues at coordinate 25,897 of JAJOZX010000609.1, forward strand.
CATTATCAACGTGTACAGGACACGAAATACCATCAAGTTTATCTGACCATAACGTAATAATCGATACGCAAACAAGGTTAGAAACCTACAGTAGTCCTAAAACTCATCTTAGAGAGACACAAAGAACTTTTGAGGGATTAGATATGAATTAGAAGAAAGAAATCGAGAAACTATAAATGTAAATTTAAAGAAAGTAGATTGGGAACCACTACTTTGCGACAAAAACTCCAGCCTCAATACTGTCTATAATACAGGGTGTCCCAAAAGTCTCCAAACATAGGGAAAATTAGCACTTTTTAGCAAAATGTAACTTTATTTACAAAACATTCTCTACATGATTGCCATTTCTTTGTAAACACACACGGATGCGTCTCTCCCACTCATGGTGAACTCGTGTTAACACATTTGGTGTTATGGACGTAATTGCACTTCGAATGCGTTCCTTTAGGCGATCCATGTTCTGTATCTTTTCCTGGTACACCATGGCCTTCAAGTGCCCCCACAGGTAAAAATCAAGTGGACTGAGATCTGGGAACCTCGGAGGCCACTCCACGGGGCCATGGTGTACCAGGAAAAGATACAGAACATGGATCTCCTAAAGGAACGCATTCGAAGTGCAATTGCGTCCATAACACCAAATGTGTTAACACGAGTTCACCATGAGTGGGAGAGACGCATCCGTGTGTGTTTACAAAGAAATGGCAATCATGTAGAGAATGTTTTGTAAATAAAGTTACATTTTGCTAAAAAGTGCTAATTTTCCCTATGTATGGAGACTTTTGGGACACCCTGTAGAAAATGAAACTAAACCAATATTACTGAAACATGTTCCAAAGCGACAAAAATGAAAATGTAGCAAACTCGAGAGAAAAATTAGATATCTTCCAGTAGCTTTCACCTCCCACCTTATGTAACGTGTAATTAACGTGTAATTAGAGACAAAATTGCTTACTGCCTACAGAAAGAGAATTTATTCAATTCGAACTAACATGGCCTAGGGGCTGGAAGATCATGCCTATTACAGTTATTAAACCACCAAGAGAAAATACTGGAAACAGTGTGGCGAGGTTAAAACATGCACGGTGTCCCTAAAGGATGTGGGCACCTTTTTTACCGGACCAACAAAACCACAATTCCAAGGCTAACTAAATGAAACAGCAATCTTATTAAATCCTTTATGTTGTTCTGAAAATGAGAGGTAGTTTATTTAAATCGGATGAGTAGTCTCTTTACAAACTCAACTTGAATGATAGTTGTTAAAAATTAAGGTTGACAAGGAGGGTAATTAGAGACTTAATTACATATAATTATCAATAACCAATTGTAACCAAATCTTAATTGTATATTTATTACTTCAGATAGCAGCAAAATTCAAATGACATTATATTCTGAAGAATTATAAGCTTTTTCAATTCAGTTAATAAACTTCTACATGTTTTCTATCATGAGCTTTAATTAAGCTTATTCTGAGTTCAATTTCTGAGAACACATTTTTGAACACAGCTTCAGGAATGACAGTATTACAGAATTTAGTGATGGATCGAATAACCGCAACCGCAACCGCACTACAACCGCACAAAAATTCACAACCGCAACCGTAACCGCAACCGCCGTTCCATAAGTGCGGTTGCGGTTGTAAAAGCTTAGTTAATTTTAATTTTAGGTTAATTAGAAATATTTCTTTTTTTAAAAAGAAAATGATGGGTCTCCTTATGCGCGCTTAAACGTGACGTCATACGGCTGCAGCAAAAATATTATTCTTGAAATTCACACTGCCTGTCATTAAGTTTGACATCAGTTTTTCAAATGAATAATAATCCATAACTTTCCAATGGGTGGAGGCTGGGGAAAGTGGTAGGTGGGATGAACAGTGCGATGGGTCCTCGTCCCTCATCCTGGTAACACACTTAGTGCAAAATATGGTTTTAATTAATTTGACCTATTCTTTCATAATAGCTATATAAGTTTAGAATATACTTCATTTAAATAGTATTTATTTAGTAAATACCTCATGTTGAACACAAGTTTTGCAACACACAAATAGCGGTAGCGGTGTATTGCAAAACTTGTGTTCAACATAAGGTATTTACTAAATAAATACTATTTAGTATATATTATGTACCAAGTGTGGCTAAATCGCACTATAGTGGCTAAATCCAGTTAATAATTACGCATTTTTCCTAGTATATGATAACCGCAACCGCAACCGCGGTTGGAAAAAATTCGACAACCGCAAACACAACCGCAACCGCGGTTGTGAAAAACCGACCACTCGATCCATCACTATTACAGATATAAAGTTTTGTCTTCTGAAGATCCCTTGGTTTGATATGGTAGACTTTTGTTTTCAAAACGCCTCAAAGATAGAAGTCCAAAGGAAATAAATTAGTAGACCGAGCGGGCCATTTGTAGATTCTCCCCTACCAATCCAACACCCTGGAAATGTTTCGTTCAAAAATGTTCGAACGTTTCAAGCAAAATGAAGTGGTGCTCTATCTTGTTGGAAGGTTGTTCTTTGTAACAAGCAGGGAGTTTCTTTATAAGAACCACCAGTTACAGTTCGTTCGTCATAAAAATGAGGTCCATAGATGCGAGAAAGTAACAAAGTACACCAGACATTTACTTTAGGGAAATCCCTCTCATGTTTATAGATTTCATGTGTACTGTATTCACTCCAAATCCTACAGTTATGGCGGTTTACTTTGCTTGAAATATGGAATGCAGCTTCGTCACTGAAAATGAGATGTAATGCAAATATAAACAGCTGTTTAGAAAATTCAAACCTCCTCAATCACATGATCTTTTTAACGTTTTTGATACCCGTAAAAATAAGACAGCAAATCATATTCGTTTTTGGTACATTCATTTTGGGACACCCTTTTTCTCTCTCTCTATGTATATACATTGGATAGGTCTAGAAATGCAAATTTATTCTATAATTTATCTACATAGAAGGTAAATCTGTCTGCCAAAAATCTTATAAGCAATATACTTAAATATGGATAAAGAATATTAAGGAATCTGGAATAATATTGATTATTGGTTCAACTTCTAAGAAAATTATGTTGTTCTTATTTTTAGTGAAGGGAAGGAAAATGTATATTAGGCACCAAATTTATTCCTGTAGATAATGCTTTTGTCTAGCTTTTCTCGGTGTATATATATATATATAGTTTGTATATATAAGAAGCAGTTTAATTTACAACTGTATTTTACAGGATTCAATATATCTTCGGAAAGTTTTTAACTGAATTTGGATCCAAAACAAAATCTGCAGTAAATAAGGAACTGATATAGCGTAGAAGTCGGATTGAGAAAGACTTGGTTCAAAATTAGAATCCGAATCTGATTCTACGAATTCCCAAAGGCTGAATTTAGAATTCGGACTGGATTTAAATGTCATTAATTAAATTAAATTAAAGTGTATTCTTCCGTTTCTTTTCTCTCTCTCTCTCTCTCTCTCTCTCTCTCTCTCTCTCTCTCTCTCTCTCTCTCTCTCTCTCTCTCTCTCTCTCATAACAATACAATTGTCGAAAACATTTTTCCCACAATATTTAAATGTCTCCAGAATATGAAATCTGAAATAGAATTTACGATGAAAAAAAAATCATCGTATTGCACCCAAAATTTGGAGTAAAAACTTCTTTTTTTTTTAGTGACTTCTGTCATTTAACGTAATCACTCTTATTAAAATAAAATAACCGTAAAAAGGTTACTATCAGTAAAATATGTAGAATCGAAAAGAGTTTATTAATAAATTAACATTTAATAGAGAAATGCCTAGTTTTGAGTTCATTTCAATATTTTTATCAAATCTTTCATTTTCTTTAACGGTACACAAAAGAGTTGCTCTATTTCAGTTACAGTTTTGATGAACTATTAGCGTTTACAATGAAAGATAATTGTATATAATAACTATTAAGGCAAATAATATGAATTAATTATTTACTTATGAATTACTTACTAATAATATGAATTATTTATTTATGAATTATTTACTTATGAAATACGTACTAATAATATGAATTATTTAGTTATGAATTACTTACAAATAATATGAATTATTTAGTTATGGATTACTTACAAATAATATGAATTATTTACTTATGAATTACTTACAAAGAATACGAATTATTTACTTATGAATTATTTACTAATAACATGAATTACTTACTAATAATATGAATTATTTACTTTGAATTACTTACTGATAATATGAATTATTTTACTTCTGAATTATTTACTAATAATATGAATTATTTACTTATTTTAATGATATGAATTATAATAATATAAATTATTTATTATGATAATATCAATTACTTTACTTATTATTTTAATAAATATGAATTATTTACGCATAAAATAAGCTATTTTACTTGTTTTCATGATATAAATTATGATATTTTAATATTTTAATAGTATAATATTATTTTAATAATATGAATTATTTTTACGAATTATTTTATTTTTTACTATTTTAAAGTATCAACAAATATTATGAGACATTGTCACGTGACTGGAATACATAAATTTATTCTTTGATACATTTTCCTCCATAATTAATTCCTGTATATATGTGCAACAGGTACAGGTGCACGGATCAGATCATAAATTTGCGTTTAGTCACTCCAAATATTAAATATCTTTCGATTCGATAAAGCATTTTATTTATACTGGGTGATCCAGATAAATGGGACCCATAAAAAAAAGCCAAATATTCTTAATATTTAATTCCTTTCATAAAAACTATATATCATTCGAAAGAGTAGAGTTACAAGTTTATTATGAAATATTTATTTTTTAAAAATGACTCCTTTCAAATGTGCTCCATTAGTTGCCAAGCATTCCAGTGTTCTCGCTTGTAAGTTCTGCATCACTTTTGCAAGAGTGTGCGGTGGTATGGCCTGTATCTCATTTGTGATGGCGGCCTTCAATTCCTGCAAGGTCGTTGGGTTATTTCTGTAGACCCTACTCTTTAAATATCCCCAGAGATAATAATCTAAGGGAGAAAAATCCGGAGACCTTGCGGGCCATTCAACGTCTCCAAATCTTGAGATTAACTCGCCTGGAAACGTTTGACGCAAAACTGCCATGCAGTTCCTCGTGGTATGGCAGGTAGCTCCGTCTTGTTGGAACCAGTGGTTTTCTAGACAAAGATCTCTTAATTTAGGAATAAGGAAATCGGTCAACATTTTTTCGTAGCGATCACCATTTACAGTGACCGTGTTTCCGGTGGAATCCTCGAAAAAGTACGGCCCTATGATCTGAAATGCAGTAAGACCACACCAAACAGTTACACGCTGACTATGCAACGGGACTTCGGTAATATTCAATGTGTAGTGAATACTCTTATTTTAGTTTAAAGATAAATGTTAATTTTACCGTCTTGAATTTCGGAATAGCTATAAATTCATTTTAAATTAGTTACCCATCATAATTCAATTGTAAACCACATTAATACTAATTTTATGTATATTGTATTATTTTATTGTATGTAAACATAATTAATTATATATCACAATTGTCAGTTAATTATTTATATTCAAATAATTATTTTAATCTAATACCATGTCCATTTTACAAATAAATAATAGAAATCCAAGGGTTATATTTTCCACCTTTGGTACTGTCGCAGTTTCGCCTAACGGACTCAATACGGCTAGTGAGATAATCACTGGTTGGCACTTAACTAGCGGCAGTGCTTATGGCTACATCATCCAGGTTAACCTATACCGGATAGATGCGCTACGGTCCCAAGCCGTAGCTTGCCTAGGCCGACGACGACGACGTAAACCAACAATTGGTGACTCCGGAGTTGGATTCCCCCCTTTTACCCGAACGACTAGGATTAGACTGTAACGTCGTTCGTGCCCATCACCCCCTTCACCCGAGCGACTAGGACCAGACTGTAACGTCGTTCGTGCCCATCACCCCCTTCACCCGAGCGACTAGGATCAGACTGTAATGTCGCTCGTGCCCTCTGCCCCTCACCCCTGCCCGTGCGCTCTGTGCCTGCGCTCGTCTCAACCTCCACTCCTTCGTTGGTAACTTGTCGTCTTGCTTGTACGTCAGCAAGCATAGGAGAAGATGCCTGACGACGCTGGTGCCATCTCCCACTTGAGCGTAAAGCTCCCCGTCTTCTGGCCGGGTGATCCATTTATTTGGTTCCACCAAGTGGAATCACAATTCAACTTGGGAAGGATCACCGCTAGCAGGACGAAATACGATCATGTTTTGTCCTCTCTACCAGCGAGCATCATCTCTGAAGTCCGTGACGTCATCGTGTCTACTTCCACGAGTGAGGACCCATACAACGATCTGAAGTCTGCCATCCTGTGCCGCACCACTGTCTCCGAGCGTGAGAAACTACATCAGTTAATCTCAAAAGAAGAACTTGGAGACCGTAAGCCCACTCAGATGCTGAGGGCTATGCAGTGCGCTCTAGGCGAACGCGCACAAACCTTCGATAAGGACATCTTTAGACAGTTGTTCTTGCAGAAACTTCCTCCATCAGCTCAGCGTGTCTTGGCCACTATGGATCCTGCTACTCCAGTTGATAAACTAGCAGAAACTGCCGACAAAGTAGTGGAGATTGACACAGCTCCGGTCAACAACGTGAACACACAATCGGAACTGGAGTTGAAAGTGGAAGAGTTAAGTCAACAACTCAACCACGTTTGTTCTCTGCTACAAAATCAACGGCAAAGAAGCCATTCTCGGTCAAGATTTACGAAGAGGCATCTTTCGAGTTCCGGGAAGATCTGCTTCTACCACGCTAAATTTGGAAAGAAGGCTAGGAAGTGCATCTCCCCTTGCAATTTTTCGTCGGAAAACCCCAGCAGCGAGTCCTAATGGCGTCTAGTACTCGCACTGCCAACCTGTTATTCATAAAGGACAGGAACTCTGGTGTCAATTTCTTGGTCGATACCGGAGCGTCAGTCAGTGTATTCCCTCAAAAATCTGGTCATACGCACTCGGAATCTCCGCCTCTATACGCTGCTAACGGTTCACGCATACCCACGTACGGTACTCAGTCGCGTGAACTAAACTTGGGCCTTCACCGATCCTTCAAGTGGATTTTCATCTGTGCTCAAGTGCAGCATCCCATAATCGGCGCTGACTTCCTCCAGCATTTCAAACTCCTGGTGGATCTTGACAAGCGACGCTTATGCGACCAGGCCACACTGCTTTCTGTTCTTGCCAAACAGGTTGCCCTTCCGGACGCCTCGAACTCTGCACTTTCCCTCGTTCCCCCTAATTCCATGTACCAGTGCCTTTTCCAGCGATATCCAGGAATTCTTCAACCGATGCAGATGGGTGATACCATTAAGCACACCATTACCCATCACATTACAACAAAAGGTCCCCCTGTGTTTGCAAAACCCAGACGTCTTGCCCCGGACAAACTGAAAGCTGCCAAATCGGAATTCCAGCTTATGATGGATCTTGGGATAATAAGACCTTCCAAAAGCAGTTGGTCCTCTCCCCTACACCTGGTCCAGAAGAAGTCAGGAGACTGGAGACCATGTGGGGATTACCGGTTTTTGAATTCGACAACCATCCCGGACCGATATCCGGTACCAAATGTCCAAGACTTTACTTCTCTTCTCCACGGCAAATCTATCTTCAGTAAAATAGACCTCGTTAAGGCTTTCCACCACATTCCCGTAGAGCCTTCGGATATTCCCAAGACTGCAGTTTGTACACCATTTGGGTTATTCGAATTTGTGAAGATGCCGTTCGGGTTACGGAATGCTGCGCAAACCTTTCAAAGGTTTATAGATGAGGTCACCAGAGGCTTAGACTTTGTTTATGCCTACATCGATGATTTGCTTGTGGCCAGCTCAACGGAAGAGGAACATAAGGAACATCTTTCACTCCTCTTTCAACGCTTAGAACAATACGGTGTTACTATTAATGCATCTAAGTGTGTGTTTGCACAGCCAACCTTGGAATTTCTTAGTCACACGATTTCGCAGCACGGAATTACCCCCCTTCAGGACAAGTGTGAAGTGATAAAAAATTACCCTATGCCAAATAATCAGCGTGAGTTACGTCGGTTTCTAGGTTTGGTAAATTATTACCACAAGTTCATTAAAAACTGTGCCAGTGTTCTTGCTCCTCTACACGCTATGATCACACACAAACGCAAGGTAACGAAATTGGTATGGTGTAGCGATAGGTTACAGGCGTTCGACAATGCCAAAAATGCTATCAATAGTGCATTGTCTCTGTCATTTCCTATCAGTGATGCCCCCCTAACTCTGACGGTCGATGCCTCAGATGTTGCGATCGGTGGGGTGTTGGAACAAACCATTAACGGTCAACAAGCACCCATCGCGTTTTGCTCGAAAAAGCTGCAGCCAGCCCAAACGCGTTATAGTGCTTTCGGACGTGAACTTCTTGCTATTTACTTAAACGTGAAGCATTTTCAACATTTCCTTGAAGGCCGAGAGTTTTGTGTTTTTACCGACCACAAACCTTTGGTCACTGTCTTCAATAAAAACAGCTGTAACCACTCTCCCAGAGTCATCAGGCAACTCGATTATATCTCGCAATTTACCACAGATATCCGCCACATCAAAGGTGTCTTGAACACTCCAGCGGATGCACTTTCAAGAATAGAGATTACTTCTGTTACCCTCAGCTCTACACTGTGGAATGCTATTGCACAGGATCAAGATAAGGATACGGAACTACAAGACCTGCTCAGAGAAGACTCCACTCACTCACTTTCCCTCAAGAAAATGAGTATGCCAGGATTGTCTGTGCCCCTCTATTGCGACGTATCAACAGCTGCTATTCGCCCTTATGTCCCTCCATGTCACAGACAAGCAGTCTTCACAGATCTTCATAAGCCCTCCCATCCTGGTATCCGTGCTTCGCAACACCTGGTTACCTCTCGCTTTGTTTGGCCCTCGATGCGGAAGGATGTCAAACATTGGACCAAAACGTGCCTTGCCTGCCAGCGTGCCAAAGTCCAAAGGCACACCAGGTCCCCCTTGGACGCATTTCCGCCCCCATCCCAGCGATTTGAGGTAATTCATGTAGACATTGTTGGCCCTCTTCCAGTGATTCAAGGCCAACGTTATCTGCTCACCTGTCTCGACCGCTTTTCCAGATGGCCTGAAGCCATCCCACTTCCTGATATCCAAGCGGACACTGTTGCAAGAGCCTTTCTTCATGGATGGGTATCAAGATTTGGATTGCCGACAAAAGTCATCACTGACCAAGGTCGCCAATTTGAGTCTTCGCTTTGGAAGAAGTTTACCAGCTTGTTGGGTACAGTACATGCGCATACCTGTGCGTATCATCCGCAAGCTAACGGCCTCGTCGAACGCTTCCATCGCCAGCTGAAGTCATCCCTTATGTGTCACGAAGACTCCCATTGGATGGATAAGCTTCCACTCGTGTTGCTTGGTATTCGCTCTGCATTTAAGAGTGATCTGAAGACTACAGCGGCTGAACTAGTCTATGGAACAACACTGCGGCTACCAGGTGGCTACTTCACTGCAGGGGATAAGTCATGCGATCCTACGGAATTCGCTCAAACACTTTCCTCTCACATGCAGTCCCTTCAGCCTGTTCCCCCTCGATTGACTAGCCAACAGAACATCTTTGTTTCCCCAGCCCTCCAATCTTGCACCCACGTTTTCGTTCGTGTACCTCTCCCAAAACGGCCTCTCCGATGTCCATATGACGGGCCCAATGAAGTTCTCCGACGTACGCGCAAATCATTTCTCATCCAGCGCGGTTCCAAGGTCGACAAGGTTTCTATCGATCGTCTTAAGCCTGCGTTTTTGGAATCAACCTTAAGCGAGGTACATGTAGCTACCAAAAAGGTCCATGGGAAATCTGTGTCGTTCGGAACTCTTTGAACTTCCTCTCTGGTGGGGGAGTGTGTAGTGAATACTCTTATTTTAGTTTAAAGATAAATGTTAATTTTACCGTCTTGAATTTCGGAATAGCTATAAATTCATTTTAAATTAGTTACCCATCATAATTCAATTGTAAACCACATTAATACTAATTTTATGTATATTGTATATTTTATTGTATGTAAACATAATTAATTATATATCACAATTGTCAGTTAATTATTTATATTCAAATAATTATTTTAATCTAATACCATGTCCATTTTACAAATAAATAATAGAAATCCAAGGGTTATATTTTCCACCTTTGGTACTGTCGCAGTTTCGCCTAACGGACTCAATACGGCTAGTGAGATAATCACTGGTTGGCACTTAACTAGCGGCAGTGCTTATGGCTACATCATCCAGGTTAACCTATACCGGATAGATGCGCTACGGTCCCAAGCCGTAGCTTGCCTAGGCCGACGACGACGACGTAAACCAACAAATGGATTTTCTGTTGCCCAGAAACGACAATTTTGTTTGTTTACAGTTCCATTCAAGTGAAAATGGGCTTCGTCTGACATAATCAAAGTTGCTAGAAAATTGGTGGTGTCATTTACCTTCTGTTGGATCCATTGACTTAATTGTCGTCTTCGTGCGAAATCTCCATCGTTTAGTTGTTGCACTGTTTGAATTTTATATGGAAAGAGCATTAAATTTTGATTGAATATACGGTATGTTGTTCCATATCCAACTCCTAACAGCTGAGAAGCACGTCTGATGCTTATGTTAGGATTATCCTGTACAATTTCATGAGTTCTGTTAATGATCTCGTCTATCCTTGCTGTGCGCACTCTTCCAGTTGGTTTTCTTTTTCCAATGCTGCCAGTTAGGGAAAAATTTCTGACACACCGACGGATTACTTTCTTAGAAGGTGATTTTGACATCTGAAAATTTGTCTTGAAAAATCTTTGAGCTGAAACTACACTTCTTCCATGCTCATAATATTGCTCAGTTATGAAACGCAGCTGTTCCACAGTCCATGCAGTCATCTTGAAGGGTTAGTTTTAACTAACACTTTTATTTTGTTTTGTATCTTATCTTGTCTTGTATTGTCAAAACCTATACAATCCTGTACAAACTTGTAACTATCCTCTTTCGAATGATGCGTATGATTTTATAAAAGGACTTATACTTTGAGTTACAGGGGTTTCTTTTGGGTCCCATTTCTCTGGATCACCCTTTATATATATATATATATATATATATATATATATATACACACAGGGTGTCTCAAAAGTCCTTGTGCACATATATATATATATAAAAGTGCACAGTGACTTTTGAGACACCCTATATATATTATATATATATTATATATATATATATATATATATATATATGATCACACAGACAGTGCATGGAACAAGGAACTCTTCTGGGATAATTAAATCCACTATAGTCCGAATAAGTAATGGTAAATGACAAATACCATAGTTTTTCTTTTTCATGATGCTACCCCGACGGGCAACGGGTCACTCGCAAAGAGGTCCCATAAATATAGCTTCCCTCACCAGCTATCTGCAAAGCAGACAGGATCCATAGTGGATTTAATTATCCCAGAAGAGTTCCTTGTTCCATGCACTGTCTGTGTGTATCATAAAAAACTCAGGGGACCATTCTGAGTTCATTCCCACATATATATATAATATATATATATATATATATATATTATATATATATATATATTAAATTAAAACAGTCTTGAGACAGCTTTAAGATTTTTAAATAAAATAAATTTGAATAATAAACAAACACAATTAAAAAAAATGACAAGAAGCTGTCTGACCCAAAAAACTTGGTCTGGCACTGAGTTTTCACTAGACGATATGCTAAGCGTTATCGGGTAGATAAAAATACACCGAACGTCTGGGCCAGATTCGCGGGGCGGGAATAAAAAAAATTAAAAGGTGAATATATAGATAAATATTTGCATATGGATTGTGGAGAGCATTTTAAGACATCGCAGACTTTTCCTTTATACTTTAAAGAGGCAAACGTATTCGTCGTATACTTAAAAAAGATACGAATTATAATATCCGCGGATTGGCACCATCTCATTTCGTAAAATAAAAGCGAGAGAAAATGTATGGCGAATTTTCTAAGGTAAAATGTCGCTTTTAATGACTTGTTTATCTTATTTAATGAAACATATAAATAAGGTACAAATATTTGGGGGAAATGTGGAAATACATATATAATATTCTAACAAATGAAAAGCGAATTGCGAAAAGGTCACTGGAATGCCATCATTAGAATCAGAAGTTTATGCTATGGTGCCACGAGAAAGTATTATGTTGTTGACGGTTAGGGATAAAATCGTTGCACGGCGTAAAAACCGTACGATTGATACTGAAAATGTGGACAAATGATTAGGACAAAATAGATGAACTTCGTACTAATAAACTCCAATTTTAACCCCTTTATCGCGCAGTGTTACTTTACTGCTTTTGTTCTGGCTAACGCCAGACGATTTATTCAGTCTCAGAAAGACTTCTGTGCAATAAAGGGTTAAGAGATGTTTGCTTAATCCTTTACTACACAGAGGTCTTTCCAAGAATTAATAAAATCTTCTGGCGTTAGCCAGAACAAAATCAGTAAATTAATGCTAAAAAAAAAAAAAAGAACCGAACACCGTGAATTCGTTTTCAGCAGATGGACATAATGGACATGAACTGAACGTGGTGGACATGAAACAGGACGAAACATAGAAGTTGAGGAGAAGAAAGGTTGATGGCAGATGATGCTCAAATTTGATGAACACAGTAAATAAGTAAAAATAAAAATAAAAAAAATGTACTCAGAACTTTCAAAAACAGAGATAGATAATATTAAAGATGGAGTAATACCAGTATTCACGCGCGCTCCAAAAAAAAAAATTTTTAGTTTTAAATTAGAAAAAATGCTGAAAAAACATCCATATAGGTTTACACAATGTTGGCATTAACGTTTAATTTTGTATTTTTAGTGACAAGTAGTTTAATTACAGTATTCTTATCTGAATATGTCGTTAGGAAGCATGACAGCTTTTCAGGTAAAAATCTTTGAGATTCATTTCTATTTTTTTACAAAGAAAAATAGAAATAATAGAAAAGGAAGAGGTAAACAATAGGGTATGATAATAGAAATAATAGAAAAGAAAAAACGTAAACTTACTGTGAAAATGAAAGGTTTTTTAATCATCTTTGAGTAAACTGTAACTAAATATAGTGATGTTTTGGTACATATTCTCAAAACAGATCATTTAATTAACTTCACGACGATGGAAAATAATGTATTAAGGAAGAACATGCCCTAGGGAAATAAAGAACAGGCTTTAGACCAGTGGTTCTTAACCTATAAAGGTCACGACCCCAAATACACATTCTAGAATATTTCTTTCAATTATATCTCTGTTTTCAACAAGCGCTTTAGAACTATCCAACTTGATGCTATGATTACATCTGTACAGATGGTCAAACAAAGCATTGGAATTAGTAGCTGTTCTACACGCATATTTATGCTGTTTTACCCTAATATCTAACGTTTTACCCGTTTGGCCTATATATATATTCTGAGTTACATTGTGTACATCCGATCGAATACACACAACCAACAACATTATCAGGGCTATTCTTTATTAGGCGTGATTTAACAGTATTATTATACTTAAAGACTACATTGATGCCAATTGCTTTAAGTAAAGTCGGAAGATATTGAAAATTAACATGGTAAGGTAGGCTAAGGATATTTTTACGCTCAAATTCCTTTACAGTTACACTATTATAATACCTATTCTTGGTTTTTCCAAGACAGTTATCTAATAATGAAATAGGATAACATACTTTAGTACCAATATTCATGATATTGCATAACTCGGAATCTAAAAATTCAGGACTGACAACTCTCAATGCTCTAAGAAACATAGCAGAGAAAATAGAGGATTTAATCAAGGGATGATGGTCACCTTACCATATTAATTTTCAGTATCTTCCGACTTTACTTAAAGCAATTGGCATCAATGTAGTCTTTAAGTATAATAATACTGTTAAATCACGCCTAATACAGAATAGCCCGGATAATGTTGGTTGTGTGTATTGGATCGGATGTACACAATGCAACTCAGTATATATAGGCCAAACGGGTAAAACGTTAGATATTAGGGTAAAACAGCATAAATATGTGTGTAAAACAGCTAATAATTCCAATGCTTTGTTTAACCATATGTATAGATGTAATCATAGCATCAAGTGGGATAGTTCTAAAGCACTTATTGAAAACAGAGATATAATTGAAAGAAATATTCTAGAATGTGCATTTATCTATTTTAAAAACAATTTCAATAACAGTGCGGGAATGTATAAAATTGACAATATCTTGTTAAAATTCCTTTTGCCTCTCATTAACTCTTGTTACGTATGTGCTAATTGTTTTGGTTTCTGCTACGTTGTATATATTTATGGGCATCTTGCCTTCTCTCTTCATTCCCTGACGAGTTGTAGCTCTGAATACACGAAAGGCCTTGGAATCGTTTTTGTTTTTCCTTGTGGGTTTGCATCATATATATATATATATATATATATATATATATAGTGATTGGAGATAATAGAAGATAATATTTCAGTGTATAGAAGGTTGCGAAAAATTTATTTTCTTTATACTATAAAGTCTTAAAAATTACTTCAAGTTAGGTCTCTCTCTCTCTCTCTTCTCTCTCTCTCTCTCTCTCTCTCTCTCTCTCTCTCTCTCTCTCTCTCTCTTGCATATGGGAAATAAAACAATTTACTTCGCAAATAAGACATCCAATAAGAAATCTTTACGGAATGCTCCTAACATCATCATCATTTTGCCTTAAAGGATTATTAAGGAACTCTCAACGCTTTACAAAGACGTTTTATTTTACTTTTGCAGAAAAGCCAAAAATTCTGTATTGGATAATGAAGGAAGAATTACATAGTTTGAGAGTGAAGAGGAACTTTTGTTTGCTGTTAACTGGGGCAGCGTTTAGTTTCATTACGAATTACAAGCATTTTATGTCTTTTAAACCCTAAAAGAAGTATAAAAGAAGTATTAAATCTTATAAAATTAAGAGATAACTTTAAAGTCTTTAAGAAAAGGTGTTAAAGGAAGCTATCCAGACAAAAAATGTTTCGCCTGTAACGACAAAAGTTTCAATAAATTTACGGAATTGCTTTTGTTCAAGAAATTAATGAAGGCACTTAATTTACAGTGTTTAGAAATATTCATCACGTGATGAGGATTTCATCCTAAAACGAGAAATTTACAGCGTTTAATCATTAAGAATGAAACATTTTCAGACATTTCTTCAAATGCGCTTTCTTTATAAACTGGATTAATATTATAATACTATATACAGTGTATATATGTGTATATATATATATATATATATATATATATATATATATATGTGTATGTGTGTGTGTGTGTGTGTGTGTGATAAAAAGAATGGTCGGTGAGACAATAAACATAGATTTATTTTCTCCAAGCCTTTAGGAAAAAGCTATTTCCATTTTTAATGGCACAGAACCTTTGATGAAGGGGGTTTACAAATTAAATATTTCAATAACTTAGTGGAAATATAGATGTTTTTTTAAAAAATTAAAGCTGTATGGTTTAAAAAATAATTTAAAAATCTCGCAACAACATCCTAGATAAGTGACATGACTAAAATATTTAATTACATTGTAAACAGAAATTAATAGAAATTATTGAATTGTGATTTGTTTTCACAGACAATCTAACTCAGGGGTCCTCAACCTTTCGGCATCGAAAGGCAATTTAGGAATATTAGCTAAAGTGGGCCCGAGGAGCCCATTTAGCTTGCGGTGCTAGGGCCTGCGGCCCCCCCCCTTACTGGGGAGTCAATAGTTTTCGGTGAAAAGAACGCAGCCATGAAAATCTTAAGCTTCACAAATCTTGATACAATGGGTTCGGATGTGAAGCTTAAGAGTTTCATTACTGCGTTCTTTTCTATAGTTTTATCGACCGAATAATACAGGGGTCACCAACCTTTTTTTTTGTTCACCGCCCACTTTTACGATTTTTTGAAAATTAAAAAAAGCTTATCGCCCACCTTAGATCAAAAAGAACAAATCATCATAATCGATAAAATAAATAATGACATAAATGTTTAATTACCTTTAATGTGAGCTCACTAGTGGGCGCTACCGCCCAGGTTGGTGACCCCTGGAATAATAGAAAAGAACGCAGCAATAAAAATCTTAAAGCGCGAGAGTAAAAAGTTGAAACAAAGCAAAGCGCATTCATTTCTATGTTCAGAATCGCTTAATACTGTAGTACAGTAAGTACATGGTGTCTACAGACAGACAAGACTGCCTTTTCACAGTATAGAAAATGAAAGGACATTGGTCACATTTATTATATTTCCTTTTTTATAAAATTATTTTTATTCGAAAGAAAAGGAGAAAAAATAGCAGGTTAGAAAAAGCTTTTGTTGTTTGTGTAATAACAAAGAGAACCCTGAAGCATTATTTTATAATGTTTATTCCTAATTAATCTTATCAACAAGATTCCAAAAGTTTTCATCTTTTGCAGAGCTTTTTATTACAATATAATTTGGAATATTCACAGTTTCAAGGTCAAGGGCTTCTATTTTAGCTTGGGGAAACTTTTGCTAAGGAAGCCCCCATTTTATAGACGTCGACTGTTCAACTTCTGAGTAAAATCTGCAAGAAACGTTAAGTTCATTAACCAAAACTTCTCATTTAGTTGGTGATAATGTTCGCTTCTAGATTTCAAAATAATCTTGATCTCCGACATGAATTCTTTAAATCTTGCAAGAATTTTACCTTTACTCAACCACCTTGCTTCTGCGTGTAGTATAAACTCTTTTAAAGTTGCTTCTTCTAAGAGAACTTTAAATAGTCGGTGTTGCAGGGCTGATGCACGAATAGAGTTCATTCTCTTAGTTACTAAACTCATGTCGAAAATTAATCCCTTTAGAACACGGAGCTTCCTGATGCATAATGCAGTGGTAATTAATAAATGCAGGAAAAAGAGCTATCTTTTTTGCAGAGTCCTATCAAACCATTATTGCAGCCTATCATTGCAAGTGCCCAATCAGTAGTAATAGATACAAGCTTTTGCAGAGTCATGTTGTTTTCTAAAATATAATTTTTAAATGTTCTGTAAATATTTTCTATTATTTTGCATTTTATTTGAATTATTTTTAATAACTTTGTTGAATTATCTGACAACAACATCTTTACTATTATAAGTACGAGTAGTTGGGTTCTACAGATCTACAAAAGCTAAGGCTAACAAAGACCCTAAGATCCACTCTAAGGTTAGCCCGAGAGAAAGGAGAGAGTAGGGGTTAAACAAGAGAATAAGGGGTTAAGTAAGTAGCAAAACCTATTATTCGTGGGTTGGCATTCATTCAGAAAAAGAGAAAGAAAGACTCACCATCATCATCCGCCGGCCACTGCCGACAAGTCGGAAAAATAGTCGAAGAGAATAGGAAAGGGGTGAAAGATGAAAAGAAGTAAAATAAGAACGCTTACAAACCATACAAATTCTTAACTCAAACACAGTCATACCATGCGAACTACAGACATGCAAGTAAAGAGGATAAAAAAAGAACAAAATAAAAGTATGAAGAGTATAACAAAAAGTGGGTTAGTTTACGCTACGAGCTACATCTAAGTTCGTGTTAGTCTATTTTTTTTTTATATAATTTTATTGCTGGCATATCACACGCTGGCATGTCACAGGTTGTACCAGTTACGTTTATTGATTCATCTAGTTGTATGGAATAGTATTCACATTTTTGTACAGTAAGTCATTCATTAACTGAACTTAAACGTTCTGTGATTTATGGGCGAAATAATTGCTAGTTTATTATTTAAACATTCTAAAAGCGATTGTACATCAGACAACATTACCTCTTTCACTAGTTCTCCATCTTCAAATGGCTTTTGTCTCTTAACAATTACATTGGCAACTTTGAATAATGCAATCGTGACTTTTTTTGACTTTGTGGAATATTTCGTGAATACAGACTGCTGAAGTGCCAGGTTAGATTATAACCTGGGATTTGCTCCCCAAAAGCGAACTTTTAGGGAGCAAAGAGGTTGAAATTAATTAAATTCCCGACCTCGTGCTAGAACTGATTGATATGTAGGTAGCCCGCGCGGACACCTATAAAGTGCTTAGTGGGCACTATAGCGCCCGCGGCCACTAGTTGAGTATTCCTGATCTAACTCATATTTAGGTCCTCATAATAATAATAATAATGTCTGGTATTATTTAACCCCCTTCCTAACGGCAAATGTCATGTGACGAAGACGACCTAAAACTTTACGTGGTTTTGGGGTCCGACCTATCTACGGGTTGCTACACATTATCTGAATGAAGAAAATAGTCTAACTAGAGAAGAGAGCCACAACAGAGTTCCGAGGAGGACTGATAGGCATTTATAGCTGGTTTAAATCTTCTAGAATTCGAAACTAGGACCTCCGACCCAGAGTCACGGGCGGTGAATACTGAACTACGATAGGATAAAAGATAATACAACCTGGCGCATATTTCATTACCCGAGGCGAAATACTAACGCTTATGCACCTAGAATTGTTTTTACGTGTCAACCTTCGGCAAAAGTGGACAATTCTTTTGTTTTATTTTAAAAAATAAAATGATCAGTAAATTCCAAATGGCCTTTTATTATATAGAGGTTGTAAATAAATCTATAAATAATAATTAAACATGAAACTAGTTGATGTAGCGTATAGAACACCGGTTGTAAGAAGAGGCTTTTTTGCCACTAAACTCACTGAAAAATTAACTTTACTGTAAACAGATTTAAACGTAGTGGATATGCACTCCAATCGCAACTTGGTAAGTCCTACTTCGATATTTAGATATTTGGGTGATTAATTATATTAGTAGAAATCAGTATTGGGCTCCAAATAAATCTAACCTAACCTAACCTAACATACTGTACCTAAACTAATTTACAAAAAACACTTAGGCCTACATGTGGCTGTATGCTTTGTTGGGTGATTTATTTGGATCCCAGTATGGATTTCAGCTATTATAATTAATCGCCCAAATATCTAAATATACGCTACACGAATTAGTCCCATGTTTAGCGTGGGAAAGCAAAAATTCTAATCTAACCTACAAAAAAACCACTTGCATGCGGTTGTACGCTCTTTCAAAAGTCTAATAAGCAATTTATTCTTTCAAATTAAATAAAAAAAAGATTGTCCACTATTCTTAACAATAGCCTAACCTTCTTTACTCGAGCCAATGACTTCATTTCATTCAGATTTCTCTAATATAACACAACGGTACCATATAGATGGACATAATACCCACGAGCACACGTCTCCTAGTCAGAGGTTTCAGGTTCAAATCCTAGTAAGGACTATTTTGCAAATGCAAGATTGCGTATATTCATATATATGATTTTTATTTATATGTAATTTCTCTTACAGAGCTGGGGATTAGCTATTACAGTAGTATACGTACCCGTTTTTAAATAAATGTGTATTCACTCATATTCTGTGCTGAAAGTATGAGATCATCCTTGGATTGACTGCCAAGGAATTGCCAACAGTCTCTAAGCAATAAACAGCCAACTACTGATAAAAATTTTAAATTCTTCAATCCTGAGGTGGACACACAAAGTATTAAATAATTTTGTAAAATAAATGTACGAAAACTTTTGCATTTTAACTTTCTTATTTTCCTCAAATTCTTTGATGTTTTACATCATATGTCAGAGTTAAACTAATTTTCTTATTTGTTAAATTTTTCCGAAATGAATGGTAAACTTTTCATAACTATCCTACGTATGCATGGTACAAAAGCTAAGAATGAATATAACTGAAATATTTCTTCGCACGAATACTAAAGAGCGCCAGTGTGTGTGTGTGTGTGTGTGTGTGTGTGTGTGTGTGTGTGTGTGTGTATAATAATTCTTTAATAAAAAAACGACTAGGTAAGCCTTTACAATATTGTGTATTCAAAGAAATTTTATATTAAAACCGGAGCAAAAACCTGACTCATGAAAGTGGCAGGAATTACACTTGATAAAAGTACTTTTCAATAAAGGTTTAGAAAGTTTATTAATATTTAAAAATGCAAATTATATTAAAAATATGTAAAGGGTGTTTGCAGTATGAATTATGAATCGCACTGATCTCCAAGGTCACTAAAGTTTCCTTTGATACCTTTCGAGCCGTAAAAGCCAAAGTTTTGTACCTGAAGGAGGGTTACTTTCAACATTTTTCCTGGTTTCAGCAAGCATCTGATCCTGATAAAAGTACTTTCCGTGACAAGTATTACTTGCTAAAATTGTTCATTTGTTTCAAATTAATTGTGATTTAACGAATCAACAACAAGATTTTATCATATTAATATCATTAGATACCGGGTGTGTGTATAAAGTAACGCAAGTGAAGAGACAAATCTGATTTGACTTATATTAACCCTTTACTGCCCAAAAGGACAAATTTTAACCTTTCAAATACACGCATTCATAACTTAACCCTACAAAATATTTGGCCAGTAAAGGGTTAACGCGAGTGAACATGGACGAGTAATATTTATTACATGTACTTTATAACAACTGTATATTCCATAGTAAGGTTTATAAGAAGTGTTGAAAATATTTTTACGAGTTAAAAAAACAAGTTAAAAATAGTTTAAACCATTTCAAATCGGATTTGTCTATTCACTTGCGTTACTTTATACACAAAACACCCTGTATATGTTGTCGATAAACGTGCACTGTTACACAACATGTGCATTGTACATGGAGCAAGGCTTGTGAAAAAAGTAATCTACGAGAAGTTTTGGCCCTCATAGAAAAAAGTCACTGGTACAAGTTACAAATATTCATGATTTTTTGGTAACTAGTTACAGTTACAATTACTCGGCCAGAAAATGTAACTATATTAAGTTACTCAAAAAACGTAACAATTAAAGAGTAACTAGTTACGTCACATCACTGTGTGTGTGTGTATATATATATATATAGAATTGTAGCATCATTTTTATTGTTTGGGAAACGAATTTTAATAAGAAAGATTACCCAGTCCAATTGCGAACATCTTTATTTCCAGAGCTTTCGATAGGAATCTATATCATCATCTGTGATTTCTAAAAGTAGTTTCACTATATTAGCAATAAAATATATCGGGTACATACACAAATTTAAATTTTAAAAAATTAAAAAATTAAAACTATTAGTCTTTCAAAATTTAAAGATCCAACCGGAAAAAGGCTGAATTCGAAAAATACAAAATCAAAATTTAGTGGGTCTAAATTCTTCTTGATAATCGGATAACCAGTTTACTTCGTGATCACATAAAGATATTAGCAAAGGTAGGCCACAGTGTGTGTATATATATATATATATATATATATATATATGTGTGTGTGTGTATGTGTGTGTGTGTGTGTGTGTGTACATATATATATGACGAAAATAACCACGAAGGAAAATTAAAACATGAATAGTGCTCATGCACTTTCGTGTAATGACATCCTCAGGAGCATTGAAATTAATAACAAGATCGAGACAGTATATACAGTTCATAAAGAAAAACAAAAATTATATAATTGGTACAGAGAATATTGGAGGAGGAGTATACAGTCCACGTGGAAAAGCTACCAGAGTTTTAGCACCTTGTCCTTGTTATCTAAATCTGAACTGAAAGAATTCAAAATAACTGGATCGAGCGAAAAAAGCCAAAGGCTAAGGCTGAAATCTTTTGTAAGTTGAATAATGGCAGATTCAAGAATGTTTCTATGAACAATGTTGCTTGAGTGAAGCAAAATTGAAGAATTATTCCAATCAATACAATGAGAAAACTCTGACTCACTCACATGACTCTGACTCACTCACATGACTTAGACCCTATTTGACCTTAAAATTCAAAATGATTGTTTAACATCAGTAGCTTGAGAAATTTGAAGCAGTAAAGTTGTAAACAATTCAATTGCCGGTGCTACTATAGTATGCGGTCTACCTACGATTGGTTAGGTTTAGTCAAGATATTTTCGTTAAAACTAACGAAAATATCATGACTAAACCTAACCAATCGTCAAGGGCGACTGACATTGGGATGTAAACAAGCAATTAGTAAACAAGCTAAGAAGGTATACTTACAT
Organism: Bathynomus jamesi; assembly: GCA_023014485.1. NCBI lineage: Eukaryota > Metazoa > Arthropoda > Malacostraca > Isopoda > Cirolanidae > Bathynomus > Bathynomus jamesi. The sequence continues at coordinate 47,961 of JAJOZX010000609.1, forward strand.
TTAAACTTTTTGTGTTTTTAACTTTTCAATAAATTTTTTTCCTTACATTTAAACTTTTTATGTTTTTAACTTTTCAATAAATTTTTTTCAAGTAAGGTTGTCATTTCAACCTTCTTTAACTACATTTAAAAAACAAATTGGTGTAGACCGCATACTAAAGTGTGAATTTGTCTGTAGACCGCATACTAAATGAGCACCTAATATTGTTTACAATCAATTTTATAGATAATGCCTGAATTATTGGTAGGACTGTTCTTTATTATGGTATTTTTCACAATATTGTCATATGAAAATACTTTACTACATTAATGTTCAAAATTCTAAGTACATTAGCAATACCTAAAAAAACTAAAAAAAAAGGGAGTACTTAAATATTCTACGACAAAATGTGAGGGTTATTATTCACACGATAGAAGGTTCATTTTGCCTTGTTAAGGTAAGATTCCAAAAAAGCAGATGGGTAACAAAAATCGCTTCCAATATTGTCGATTTTTTCTAACTCAGCATCCATGTATTCCGGGTCGATGATCCTAAGAGCACCGAGATACATAGAAGAGAACAAGCGGTAGCTCGCTATCGCCCTCCGGGCAGGTAGCAGTATATGTCACAGTATATGTAGCGGTATATGTCACAGCTAGCTGTATATTCTCATACGGTTTAAGATTGAATGGATAATAATAAATTTTTTTTTTACTTTTTCATGTATTTTTTTGTTGGTTGTAGAAAAAAACGCCATTACCCCCACCCCTCCCCCCCCCATTACCCCACCCCCACCCCCACCCCCATTCCCCCATTATCCCCACACACAAAAGTAAAAAACGCCATTACCCCCATTACCCCCCCCCTCTCCCCATTACTCCCACCCCCACTCCCCCAATTGCTTCACATCCGAACTCATTGCGTATCAAGATTTGTGAAGCTTAAAATTTTCATGGCTGTGCTCTTTTTTATAGTTTTATTGACCTTGCAATAGATATTAAATAGCTCGTGCTCGGCTGCGGAGTGACCTAGGACGGAGAAACTTGACAGAGCACATCGGCAGCTCATGGGCTATCAGTTGGTGGTGGTTGCAGAATTTTCCGATGTGCCGTTTAATCTGTGCACGGTTCCGAAGAAAGCGGAGAGAGAGACAGACACACAGACACATTTTAGCTCAATAGTATATAGGATATGGCTTTCTTGATGGGGGTGTCATGTCTGGAGTAAAAGTGTACATAGGACAAATTGTTTGTTTTTCTGACAGATACTAAATTTAAAATCTGGGTTTTCATGAGGCATACACACAACCAAAAACGGGACTGAGTTGTTTTGTTTCACTTCCAAAGTAAACTTAATGGAGGGGACTTGATTATTTAACTGAACGAGGAAATCATCCAAGTCACACCTCATGGACCAGATGCATAAAATATCGTCGACGTACTGCAACCATGGGATGCCAACCCCCGGAATTCTCGGGATGTAAGTTGTCTCAAAAATATCCATATAAATAGTGGAGAAGAGGGACGACAAAGGATTACCCATGCTACCTGTTATAATATTGACCATTAAATGTGAATTTTCAATCTTTGATGCAAAATTTAATGAGCTCCAAGACAATGTGTGCAAGTAGTGGCAGGTCATACTTATGTATGATAATTCTCTTGAGAGAAAGTCAAGCATGTCGTCATTTGGCATTTTTGTGAATAATGAACAAACGTCGAGATTGATCAACCTCTCGTTGGTTTCAACTCGTATATTATACAGTTTTTCAGTAAGATGCATGGATTAAAGGTCTGCACGGGCACGGGTACGATCGTAAGCCCGTGCCCGGACCGGCCCATGGGTCGGGTATGGGCGGGCTTGTTGAAAGCATAACGGATACAGGCCAGGTATGGACTGGAAATATAGTGTTTGGCTACGGGCCTGGGCGGGTGCGGGATTAAACTTTGGTTTCAAATGTGTAGCGAATGCTAAAAATAATAAAAATAATTTAAAATATTTGTAAATTATTAAAAAAAAATGTTGCAAATATTAATTTTATAATTGCTGCTTGTCATAATACACAATTTCGATACTCGCGGACTTATAATAATACAGATGACATAGTGTTATAGGTCGGTGACACAGTGTCAAATGCGGGCCGGGCCGAGCCGCGTAAATGTTTTATAAAATTCTTACGGGCCAGACCGGACACCGGTTTTAAAATGAAAACAACATAACAGGCAGAACCAGGCCGGACTCAAAACCCACGGATACGGGCAGGGCTGGTCTCGAAAAAGTAGGTCCGTGCAGCTCTCTAATGTGAATTAAAGATTGTTCCGAGACTAGGGGTACAAAACTTTTAATTTTTCTTCGTGATTATTTTCACCATAAACATTATTCACGTGTTACTTTCGTGAAATAATTTTCATATATATATATATATATATACTTCCAATAAAATGAATTGATTGTGACCTTAGGTCATTCAGTTTTCTAAAAATTTTGTTCTAGAATTTCTTCTCATGTCACCTTCATGTCGACGAATAACCTCTATTTTCTGTCGAATATTCGATACTGTTCTCTTCCTTTTGTTACTGGAGCCTGCAACACGCATTTCAGAGTTCATGGTCCCTAAATTTTATGTAAAAATTCATAAATTTACTTAGAAAATGGTAAAAATTTAGTGCATCATTGGCTATGACACGAATTTCGCCATTTTCGCTTCGTTTACGCTTCGCTTACGATTTGTAAATTTAGAACCAAATACAAATATATTGAAATTTTCGGTTTTCTACGATTTTCGGTATTTTAGTTGTCTGTTTTTCGGAAGTTTACGGTATATATATATATATATATATATATATATATATATATATTATATATATATATATTATATATATATATATATATATTATATATATATATATATATATATATATATACAGGGTGGGCGGAAAGTAGCTCCCTATTTTGGATTGGTAAAAAAATACGTATATTATCCATTTATTTCAGAAGAAATAATATGAAAAGGTAGGCATACATGGTAGGTTTTCTCTAAAATTCAATGTGGGCTCCAACTCTTTCCACCAGCTTCTGGAGCCGCCCAGGAATGGCGTCCACTGACTTTAGCAGGAACTCCGGCGGGATGGAGGACATGACTTCCCGAATTCGGTCCTCCAGTTCTTCCAATGTCCTCGGTTTGGTGCGGTAGACTTCTTCCTTTACCCACCCCCAAAGAAAGAAGTCGCACGGTGTCAAGTCGGGGCTCCTGGCTGGCCATTGATGTGGACCACGACGACCCATCCAACGCCCAGGGAAGTGGCCATCCAGCCACTCACGGACAACAAGAGCGAAGTGCGGAGGGGCGCCATCTTGCATAAATATCAGATCGTCGATGTTCTCCCATGTGCTGACAACCGGCCAGACCTCGTTTCGCAACATAGCAAGGTACCGCTCAGCATTCATGGTGTTGCGCAGAAGGAACGGCCCACAACCTGATCTGAGGTCATACCACACCACACCGTTACACTGAACCGATTCTGCCGTTTTTCAGCGGTAACCGTGCGACTTCTTTCTTTAGGGGTGGGTAAAGGAAGAAGTCTACCGCACCAAACCGAGGACATTGGAAGAACTGGAGGACCGAATTCGGGAAGTCATGTCCTCCATCCCGCCGGAGTTCCTGCTAAAGTCAGTGGACGCCATTCCTGGGCGGCTCCAGAAGCTGGTGGAAAGAGTTGGAGCCCACATTGAATTTTAGAGAAAACCTACCATGTATGCCTACCTTTTCATATTATTTCTTCTGAAATAAATGGATAATATACGTATTTTTTTACCAATCCAAAATAGGGAGCTACTTTCCGCCCACCCTGTATATATTTTTTTTTTTTTTTTTTCCCAGTAATGAATCTATTTTTCAATGCACATCAACATGAACTTATAACACTCTTTTTATAAAAAGATGAATTATAGGAAAACAAACTGTAATGAATGATTACCTCTGTGGTAACAATGAAATCTCAAGCACTTAATGAGCTAAAATGGACCTCACACGAAAATTTAAAACAAATATAATGCATGAATATGAACTGTCGTCGGTAATTACTCAACGACAATTAATTCAAGGTAATTCACCAATGAATGTATTGTATTGCGACTCAAAATTTAAATTTCACCAATGAAGGTAGGTATTGTATTACGACTCAAAATTAAAATTTCACCAATGTATTGTATTACCACTCAAAATTTAAATTTCACCAATGAATGTATTGTATTACCACTCAAAATTTTAATTTCACCAATAAAGGTATTGTATTACCACTCAAATTTAAATTTCACCAATGAATGTATTGTATTACCACTCAAAATTTTAATTTCACCAATGAATGTATTGTATTACCACTCAAAATTTTAATTTCACCAATAAAGGTATTATATTACGACTCAAAATTTAAATTTCACCATTGAAGGTATATATTACGACTCAAAATTTAAATTTCACCAATGAAGGTATTGTGTTACCACTCAAAATTTAAATTTCACCAATGAAGGTATTATATTACGACTCGAAATTTAAATTTCACCAATAAAGGTTTTGTATTACGACTTAAAATTTAAATTTCTACCATGGTTCTCTGAGAATGCGAAAGAATAAAAATTGTCAGTGAAAATATCATGAAATATCTTTAACTATTACGGTAATTAATTCAACAGTAATAAAAATTTTGACTCTCAAATCACAAAATGAAATAGAAACGAAAATATTTTCAGCTTAAATAAGAACTTTACAACTCAGGGATGAGCTCATAATGATTAGCTTAAACTCAAATGTAAGCTACAAATTGTTCAACTTTAAATCTTCTTATTTTTACATCTTTTTGTTTAGCTGATTTTTAATAAATCCATTTAAGTCTGTAAGAAAAATATTGAATTTGAAAGGATTAAAGAGAAATCGAATACGAATAGCCGACTGTACAAAAATTCTAAAATTAATGGAATGCCTTTGACTCACTCCCGTTTTCTTTCGTTTTACAGACCGGTCTTTTCAATCATTTTTTGTGCTCATCTTTTTATTTACGATCAGTTTTGTTTTTTCGTCATTTTTAAGCTCTTTCTTCTTCGGATATTCGACATTCTTTACCGATTAGCTCCTCCCAACAACAGGCTTTCACCAAACCGTCGAGAGATGTACATGAGCACATTATTGGTGGCACTGTACGCATGGAAAATGAAATCACTAGAATTATGATCTTTTTCACACGCTAAAAGGAATAAAAACAGGGGAGTTGGGGGGGAAGAGGGGATTACATACATAAAGGTAAAATGCAAAATTACTAAAAAAAATAAAATAAAGTTGTTTCAGAGACTTAACTTTCTTAATTGAGACTTATTCTCGAACTTGGGAGTTGATTAATGGGCAAAACCTACGGTTTTTGGGTATAAATAATTAAAATTTAGATTATAAACTTAATTTTTTTCGTAATTTTCTTTTATAACTATTTTTTATCATAAAAAAAATCTTAAAGCGATATTGAGGTCGGAGGATGAAAATACCATCATAATGCATCACTTTCTCATTGATTTTTATTTACAATTAGGTTCTGAAGGCGGCTTCTTCGTGACTTGGGTTCGCCTCCGTCTTCGTCTATTCAACTATTTTGCTTTTATCGTCGTGTACCCGTAGACGTAAGTGCTCATCAACGTTATAAGCAGCGCGTTTTGAGTCTTTCATCATCTCAATAACTCTCCTGAAGAAGAAGTCGAATCTAGTTTTTTGTTATGAAGGTCAAATTTCAAGTTTTATATGGAAAATATGGCTTCTGTTTATGATATTAACGATGAGATAAATTGAAGGCTCATTGAAGGCTCATTGAAGGCTCCACCTACAAAATGACATAATAGGCTTTTCTGTTTACCATTAAACGATGATGAACTGTATAATAATAAAGAACAAAGGCACAAACGCCAGTCATTGTAAGACTATTTCATAAATAAATTGAATGACAAGTTCTCATTCTTTCGCACTTTTCGGAAAATCAAGGTAAAAAAATTTAGATTTTGAATTTTGAATTTTTATTTTTATTTTGATCTTGATTTTGATTTTGATTTTGAATCGTCCTATAATACCTTCATTGGTGAACTCACCGAAACAACCATATCCAGCCTGATTTTGACTTAGAGACAATACATGTCTGATATTCTCCCAATTAGCTGATTCAGACACTATTAAATTACTAATAATGAAACGAAAGGAATGCCTGAGAAGCATTTGTGACTTACCTCACTTCACTCTCTGAGGCAACTTTAGCGAGGTTAGGGGGATGATACCTCAGGGAAGATTTTCATCGTCTGAAGGGTGGTTTTATTTCAGTTAGGTCTAGAAAGCAACAGATTTCATAGAATAATTGCAAAAAGTATGGTTAAAACACTTTGTAGTTTCTGGGCATGTTGAAGGGCTATGTCGTGGCCATGTCGAAACCTCACTTCCCGTAGATCAAACATTGAGTCTGGATAGTAATTGGATGGGTGAGCCTCCTCTGCATTCAAAGACTGTAACGATCCGTCGTTCGAATCCCACATAAATCTGTAGGTCCTTTCCATCATATGACTATTGCTCTTACGAAAGGAATCCAACAACTTCAAACACGCGCACACCCCTCATTTTGAAATGTAAGAAATTCGAATTTAAATCAGAAAAAGTAAAAAACGGAATGACTTATGAAACTATTTTCTTCTTCTTCTTCGTCTTCTTCTTCTTCTTCAGGATCGAGTTTGTCAGAGATCTCTTTCTTAAAAACTTTCCAAACTTTCTCCGCCCACAGTCACGTGAAAACATCTGCAAAAATTCTTTCTGACCAAAGAAGCGAATAGATTTAAGTAAATAATACATGGAGCTTTTACTTATTTTATTCATGAAACATAAATAAGTCCAACGAAAACAAATAAAAAAAACTGTTTATCAGTAGTTACTCAACCGTAATTAATTCAACGTTAATTAAGTCCTACTTGTATAAAAATTCTACCTTCATACCACAAAATGTAAATAAAAGATAAAATAATTACAGCTTGAAAAACAACTTAAATTCAGAAATGAGTTCGTTTCCCATATTCTTATCTCTTGTTTTACTGATCTAAAACATTAATGAAGTCGTTTAAAGAAAATACAAATAATTATTTAAACTATGATATTTTGTTCTTAAAGCCCTCGGGAAATCGCACTGTAAGTACTTCATATTTTACTGCTAATACTAAATTAGAATCATTAATTAAGAATGAGCTGCCTATGTAATTACGAGTAGTAGAAGAATCTACACTGAAAATGCAATTTTGTAAACATGCTAATATTATCTATAAAACAGGTTAAAAATAAATATAACAGAATTTTCTTTGTTGAATAGTCTTGGTTAAAATAAATATAACAAAATTTACTTTGTTGAATACTTTTAAAAGGAATTTGCTTGTATTATGGACATACTCGTAGAATAGCGTTCGAATACATATTAGCTTCCATTCTAATATACAAACAATTGTCCGGTCTTTTTATACAGTATATGAAAGATTATAAACGTATGGAAAAGTTTTGTGAAGTTCATCTTTTCGCTTATTTCTCAGGGGTAATAATTATAATACAGTAATACAGGGTGTTCAAAAAAGAAACGCGACCCGAAACAGAAAGAATAGGGTTAAAATGATATATGCATTCTCCAGTGGGTTGCGTTTCTTTTTGAGCACCCTGTAGTTAATACAATAAGAAAACGCTGAACTCTGAAGGCGGAGGAACCTATATTGGTCTGCTTATGCATAAAGATAAAATAAAAGCGATTCTGAATATGAAGATTTGAGAGGAAATGAAGCATTCTCGGAAAACTGAGATACAGCCTTTGAATTTTTCTTTTAGGGGGGCGAGCAGGGGGAGGGGTTCAAAGTTTTTGAATCAGTATAGTGGTACAGAATAAAATAAGTTAATGAATACTGGTTTCGCCTGACTTAACTCTAGCGTTGATCCTGTACAGTTTTCATGCAGGTAAGCGCTGCTGGATTTACGATACTGCGATAGTATCTTATTCCTGTTGACAATTAATAATTTTTGTATTTTTTCGCTGGAATGTTTATTCCACTCTCGGGTTCGAACACTGCACCAACAGTACAACTCACCAAGCTATACAAATTCTAGCTAATCCAAGTTAAGGAAAAAGATACTTTACAACACAAAATTTGAAAGTAATTTGTGTTTATTGACAATGTAGGGTTAATGCATAGCGGTCTCGCCTTCTACTCAAGAGGTGCTCGATTCGAATCCTGGCCCGGACATTTTAACATTATGCAGAATCATGCGTGTTCACTTGTAATACAGTATAGCCTATGTATATATATATATATATATATATATATATATATATATATATATATATATATATATATGTTAACCCCTCCGTCTATGGCCTGGGTTGGTTCGAAGTCGACGGGGGTTCTAGTTAGGTGGCAGCAACGGATGTATTATTTGCAGTAGTTTTCTTTTATATTACTCTCCGAGTTCTTCTATAGTGGCTCGGAGGATTCAGGAAGGCTTACTAAATTCTCTGAAGATTCCGGACTCTTCTTATAGCGTATCCGGAAAGTTTAATGACTAAGCTCTTCTGAAGAGAGCAAGGCTCGAAGGAGAAGATAAAGACTATCTTTTACTTGTAATTTACTGTTGAAATGTACAGGTAGTGCTCAGCCTCTGAATTAGCTTCTGAATAACATATGGAAGATTTTATTTGGGTTTATATACCCCAAAACTGCTAACATCATTATTATTAAATGTTGAAAAGGCTGCATTATTTTGCACAATATTTGAAAATAAAGTAAATCCTTTAGCTGTGGTAAGGTTAAACGAATAAACAAGATATTTGAAGATGAAGCATATTTTTATCTTAAACCGCGTATTTATCTTAAACCGCGTATTTTCAGATCTGATACTATCATGATCTGCCAAGTTAACTAAAAGTGGAAATTGAACTATGCATCTTTACACTAAAATATGCATACGAGTAAAAATTAAAGGTTTAAGATTTATAATTAAATGCTTAGGCGAGACGTGACTTCATCTTTTATACGAAGAGAGAATGTATACAAAATATGAACATTGCAAAGCTTAAGCAGGATTCATTATTAAGCGAAATCTAAAAAAAATTATTAAAAGATTTTAAAAAGACAAGTCACCAATTATTTGACAAAGTAGAAAGCAAATAAAATTTTTTATCCAAACTCGCGTTGGGCGATTTTGGTCCTTATGTAAAAATGAATACACACACGTACATACATTTGATTATAGGCATTATATAAAGTTAAATATATACGAATATACAGGATTATATAGATATATCAACCATATAACACGTGAATTTTAAAATGGATACAAGAACTATATAAATGAATACAAGAATTACATGAAGAATAAGATAGTATAGGAATATGGGAATTATTTATGGTTTATTTTTACATATATATATATATATATATATATATATATATATATATATATATATATATATATAGGGTGGCGCAAAAGTCGCGCATCACAGGAATTTTCAGTGTTGACTATAATATACTATTTTTTTCTTTTAGGTTGGAGATGGCCGCGAAATTAACAATAGACGAGAGGGTGAACTTGGTTTTAATGTATGGAATACCAGGTACAACAAATCGATGAATCGGTACAGAATTTAAATTCTGTACCGATTCATCGATTTGTTGTACCTGCTATTCCATACAGCATACATTAAAACCAAGCTAACCCTCTCGTCTATTGTTAATTTCGCAGCCATCCCCTACCTAAAAGAAAAAATTAATATATTATAATCAACACTGAGAATTCCTATGATGCGCGACTTTTGCGCCACCCACCCATATATATATATATATATATATATATATATATATATATATGCCTGCCTTGCCAAACTTGAAGAAAGTTTTTCTCTAAACATTTTTTCATACGAAGAAAGCCCTCAGATCAATGTTCCGGCACGTTGTACGTGATCCCGTCGATGCCAATCTTTTCCATCCACGTCTTTGGCACTTCTAAATCTTATAAAGAAAAGTTTATTTAATACATTATTATATAATGAACGTACGCAAAGAATTAGAAGTAATTGTAGGTGACATTCTCTTCTTTCTTTAGCAAAATTATCTCGTATCTTACAGCAATTATTTCCTCTTTTTTATAGTAATGAATTTTATATCTGCTTTAATAGGAATAAATAGCCGTAAATCCTTTGTTTTTTTAATATTATATTAATAGATTTGAAAATTCATATGGGGAGTGAGAGAAAGGGAGAGAGAGAGAGAGAGAGAGAGAGAGAGAGAGGAGAGAGAGAAGAGAGAGAGAGAGAGAGAGAGAGAAAAAGAAAAACTTTAGTATGGGTACTGTAACTCACTTTCAATTTTGGAAACAGCCAGACATGCAATAAGTTCGATGTATTACTTACGCAACTACTCTGTCTTTTCAGATTTTTTTTATCTATCATAGGAAGGAAGGTACCAAGGGCGAGCGCCCGCAAAAGTGATCCCTCCACAGAAGAAGGAGAGGGATGAAAATAAGATCTCCAAGGTTCAAGGATGGCACTTTTCTCTTTTTTTTATAAATTTTTAGAAGATTGTGTAGTGTGTAAGATGCATTCATATGTAGTGAGGAATAGAGGGAGAAGTATGTGTTTGAGAAGATGCTGGACTGCTCACAGTGTAGGTGAGACACGGAAAAAGCTCAGCTAAAGTAGACAGTAACGACAGAAACGGAAGTTCCAGCACTCTCTGTCTCCTACCTAACGTCGTCCCTTGGAGTACTTCCCTGGTCGATTGGTGTCTACAATATCTTCCTATTGCTATTGTTTGTATGATGTCAGAATATCATATTTTTCCTATTATACCGTGTTTCACACAGGTATTTCCTATCTTCGTAAAGATAATTAAAGAATAAGTAAAAATATTTCTTAAATCTATGATCTTTTGTTTAAATCAGTAAGTTGTCGACAGTTTTTAATTTTGATTTGAAACTTAACTTTCCCAAATATCATTACTAAGTTTGCAAGAGAAAATTCCATCTACAGAAATGAAGGTATTAAGAATAAAGTTCCATTTTGACCTTTTATACTAAAGAATGCAAGAATTTTGTTTTCAAATGTCAATATTCTTATTTTAATAAGAATAATTCATTAAATAAATTCATTTTGGATCTAAAAAAGGGTTTTAAAGTTGATTCAAGACCGTCTCGCTCAGTCTTTTGTGATTTAAATCAGACTTTTTGGACCTCATTAAGTCTTTTAATTTGGCATCCAATTCACTTCTTTTAATAGAAATACTTATTCATTTGTCCCTTCACTTGTTTATATTTTATTCTTCAAACAACCAAACAGTTATTGGTGTGAAAGGCCATGAATTTAATATCTAACATAAAACTTCAGGGGTAAATTTAACATCTTAAATAAAACTTCAGAGGTGAATTTAATATCTAGCTTAAAACTTCATGGGTAATTTTAACACTTTAAATAAAACTTCAGGGGTAAATTTAACATCTTAATTAAAACGTCAGGGGTAAATTTAATAAATAAAACTTCAGAGGTGAATTTAATATTTTAAATAAAACTTCAGGGGTCTTTCGGAAATCCTACTTGGTCTTTGATGTTTTCTTATTTGTGTTAATAATTTTCTAATGTAATTCATGTCTGTAATGTATTATTACCTGCGGATAATACAGGGTGACCCAAGGTAAAGTAGCCCAATTGAGTTTTGTTTGAAGAAATAATGGGGCTACTTTACCTTGGACCACCTTTTATAGTTTTGCGTCATCCCTGTCAGTGATGTCGATCTATGAGAATAAACTGAAATTCCACCCTTTAAAACGAAATGCATCCATTCCACAGTTCGATAACTAGGACAACCCAAAATTTAACCAACATTTTTTCCCTGTTTTTTTCTAAAAAACAGGAAAACGTGGTCTGTTACCTGTTAAGCACTTAAAAAAAATGTACAACGTGATCCAAAAAGGTGTTTTCTTTTGCATAGAGTGAACAGAATCCATTGTTTTATGTCTCGGTATTAGCTACAGTGAATATATTTTTCTGTATATAATTTGGACCCTAGTTTGGGCACTTTTAGCGTTATCGTAATTATTAAGAAAATAAAAAATTTATCCTTTGGTTAGATTTGTATATCGAGATTGTATCACTTTATTTCCGACTCTATTCGAGGTCTTTGGCTTCCATTACAAGATGGGCTGATCATTATGAGACCTGAAAGTACAGGAAGAGTATCTTTTGACAAAAAAGTTTCTGTAAACAAGTAACTGTTTTTGCTCAAGTGTAATGAAAGTGGGAAATGGAAAAAAATCTAAACAAAATATTCAGAAAATTAAACACACACACACACACACACACACTTAAGTTTAAAAAGTCTTGGAAAAACTCTGTTTATCAATGACAATACATTGCAATAAATTGATGTACTGTTTATTCATGATAACTTTGCATGTATTCATTATTTAATAAATACTTTAAAAATACCTTACTCCAAAAATATGACTACCACTGACACGACCTACTTCTAAAATATGCCTACCACTAACACGACCTGCTTTATTAGATACAAAAATTATTATGTATTCTCTGCGAAGCAGAGGAGGGATAAGCATTCCTAACCTTTTTGTAAATATATATTAAATATTTTTTCTTTCCAGCTGCCATTTCTTACTGAGATTTTTTGGTGCTGTACTAAAGAATTTTAATTTTCTTCTCTCTCTCTCTCTCTCTCTCTCTCTCTCTCTCTCTCTCTCTCTCTCTTTTCATTTCCACTTCACTCGTTTCTTTCTTAGCATCATTCCGTCTTCGTTTCGCCATTTGTCGTCAATTTCCTAATTTTGTTATTTAATTTTAGTTTAATTAATTTAGAATATTCGGCGTCAGTGACGTCGATATTGCGACGCCAGAGGGATTACGCACTCTCTCTCTCTCTCTCTCTCTCTCTCTCTCCTCTCTCTCTCTTTCTCTCTTTCTCTCCACACATATATATATGTAGTGAAACTGTTATTAACTTCAAACTTCTCTCTTATAAAATGGAAAGCGGTATGAAGGACAGCCACTGATGGCTGACCCAAATTTCAGCTGATATGGCGTACTTAATCTTAACATAGGACGAGACATCTTTGGCTGAGATTTGTAAAATTGCTTTGAAGATATTTATTGAAATTAATTTCCAAATGAAATTAATTATTAAAATAACGCTTGCTAAAATATAAACTTTAAAACACAAGGGTCTTTTCCGTTCTATGACCGCCACCCAAATTTCATATGCGTCTGAATATTCATTAACTGAGTAACTTTGAGTATAATTCAGTATATTTTGAGTTGGAGAAAATCATTTTTATTGAGAAAATCAAACAATTTTGGCCATTTAGTCAGTTTTAGAATTTTTTTTGTAGGGGGTGTTGGAAATGTCGTGTAATATTCCATTACGTAAGTCTTCCCTTTGTGTCTTTGGCCTCACATTGGTTAGGGGTAGGTTAGATTAAGTTAGGTTAGAGTACTTAGGTTAAGTTAGGTTTAGGTTGGTTAGGGTTAGGTTAGTTTAGGTTAGTTGATAATGTAAAGTCAGGTAACCTCTTTCAAGTAACAATTAAATTCCACTTTTGTGTTGTTTATTTGGGTCTTTTCCATTTGGCGGCAGGCGGTTTTTTTTAACCAAATTTTCACCAGTAATACTTTTTGGTGTGCTAAATACGAATCTAACACTCTTTTTTGAGAGAAATGAAAGGAAAATATCGAAAAAAAGATTTTAAATACGAACTACTTTATACCGCGCACGAACTATTTACACTGCGAAATTCTATATATTTTTGCAATAATATAATTATAGTATTGTATTATATAATAATTTATTAATTTATATTATATTAATTATTTTATGAATATTAATTATTTGTTTATATAAATTTAATTATTCCAAAATCTGTAGAATAATTATGGCAACTCGATATGATTAAGCATTCCGCATTTCCGCGCGATTCATTATTGTTTCTGGAAATACGAGTAAATCATGGACGTGAATTATAATTTACAGTGGATTTTTGTGAATATTATATCAGAAGAAGATGCAGTGAATATTTTCGCGTAATTATGTGTTTTAAGTAACTCAGTCATTTTACACACCAAAATACATTTTTCTAGTAGTATTTGATGTGATTTGTTCAAATATGACCTCCATTTCCGTCGGAAATGAGATCCAACAAAGCTATAGTACTTTGAAGTTTGGCCCATTTTCAAGGGAAATGGAGGTCAAAATCTAAGCAAAACACCTCAAATATTACTAGGAAAATGTATTTTGGTATTAATTAACCTAACCTAACCTTACCTAACATGAATATGTTATTACATTATCATTTGTATAATTTAGGTCTCGGGGGTATGGGGGCGGAGCCCCCGTAAAGATCACGCATCACAAATTGATCGATTGAACGACATTTTAGCGTCGGAAATCAAAAATAAAAAATATAACCCGATACCGATCAATTTGTGATGCGTGATCTTTACGGGGGATCTGCCCCCGTACCCCCGAGACCTAAATTATACAAATGATGCGAATTTATTTGGCGGAAGCGTAATGAAAACGAAGATATATTTAGAAAAATATTAAAGGATATAGCTGATTTCAAATAAATATTTCCCTTTCGTACGCCGTATAAAGTAGTTCGTATTTAAAATCTTTTTTTTCGATATTTTCCTTTCATTTCTCTCAAAAAAGAATGTTAGATTCGTATTTAGTACACAAAAAAGTATTACTGGTGAAAATTTGGTTAAAAAAAACCGCCTGCCGCCAAATGGAAAAGATCCTAAAAGGTGAAGAGAAGTAGAATAATGTAGATTTGATTTGATTTTAGTGGCAGCCATAGAACGGAAAAGCTCCACAAGCAATGAATTAAAATGTACTGGAACAATCAGACACTATTGTATTGCTTTCAATTAAAATGTTATAACTATCGCAATAGGGTTATAAAAAAAAATCTTATGCCTGGCAGTGTTATTGTTCTTGTTTAGTTCATGTAAATTTCAAATGTTTTTAGGTTTCTCGATTGCAGTAAAAAAATATGCACAACCACAGAAGGAAATTTTTTTTCCTTACGCCTGGCAGTGTTAGTGTTCTTCTTTAGTTGACATAAATTCCAAATTTCTTCATGTTTCTCAATTGTAGTAAACAATATGCGTAACCACAGAAGGAATCAGACGCCAGAAGGTTTAGTGCCGTTTTCGTAGGTGACAAAGGGTTCTCACAAAATTTTCTATAAAGGCAGAATTGTTAATATCGTCCACAGGATAAAGAATGTACGATTCAAATTCTTGGACCTTTCTAAATTTTTTTAAAACAATACCTACAAACAACTTTTGCTTATAAGCAATGTAACATATTCCTGAATGTAATATAAAAATATATATTTCTAAGGCCACCATAAAAGTTAAAAAATCATTCCTAAAAGAGAGAAAAGCTTAAAAGCTTACCTTTTTTATACTGGATAACATTACAAAATTGCCTGTCGCTAAATAACTCTAAAATGCTGGAACACGATCCCAACGTGAACTTTTTATATTAGCTGTTCGTAAGAGTTCAGAAATATGACCAACGTGTAAAGAATTGTAGATTCCGAAATTCGGTTCCATTTTATATCGTATATCCAGTTTATACTTTAAAGTTTGTGGTATTAATTTTAGGCTGCGAGATGTGTGTTTATATGAAGTTACTGAACAATCGTACGATATCTTTATGAGAATAAGTTACAAATTACAATACTGTGTTGTATAGCGCCTTTTCAATATATATATATATAATATTACAACTCAGAATGGTCCCCTGCTCTAAGAAACTTTTATGTTACACACAGACCGTGCATGGAACAAGGCACTCTTCTGGGAAAATTAAATCCACTATAGTCCGAAGAAGTACTGATAAATGACAAATACTATAGTTTTTCTTTTTCATGATGGAAACCCAACGTGGGCAACGGGTCACTAGCAAAAAGGCCCCAAAATATAGCTTCCCTCACCAGCTTTGGGACAGGGTCTACGGTTTAAAGCTTCCCAGACTGCTAAATTCAGAAACCCTGAGATTTAAAGTACTTTTATTCAAGGTATGAACTGAGAAAGGAGAAGATAGTTTCTACAAACAAGTGATAAGAGCTTGAAGATTATCTATACTAAGTTGAGGACAAAAGATTTTTAGTGAAAATTTACTTCTAATACATTTGAAAGATCTTATTAAATTCATTTTAAAAAATGATACAGACGTATTCCAGTATTTTTCATTCAATGATGCTTATTTTTAATTACATATGAGTAATGTTTAACTTTATACTATGATTCTATATAATTAAACAAATTATTTGCTGCACTGACTCTTTTACATGTGGCTTTATGTTGTTATACGCTTATCTTACCGTCTGTTTTGTATATACGCTAAAAAGTCATGGATATTGTATCCATTTCAGTAAACCGATGCAAATTTTTAATAAAAAATCATTTTTATGGAATTTTTAAGATAAAAAAATACATTAATTTTGCTAATTTTAAAGTTGTTTGACGTTAAATCATAACATTAAGTAGGTGTGTTTTAACAATCAATTTATGTTAAGATCTCTTACGTTAAAATAATGTTTTTTAACTTTAACCCTTTAAGCCCTGAATTTTTTGTAGGGTTAAGTTATGAATGCTTGTATTTGAAACGTTAGCAATTTGTACCTTTCGTCCTTAAAGGGTTAAGTATATAATTTTCTAAGATTGTGTGAGGCTAATAATTCTCTTCCAGTATTCATGATAAATGCATCTTACTACCATTTGTTCACTGTGCATTTTGTCTTCCAAGTATCATAATTAATATTTAATTCTCAACATTCAATCATTGTAATATTTGGACATTTATTTTGGATTGTTATAATTGTTATTTACGATGGCATTTATTTGTTTTGTTTAATTAAAGAAAAAAATTACGAAGTCTATCTTTCTCTTTTTAATCATTATGACTGGTAACCCCAAATACTCTTAAACTCCGCATCAAGCTAGTACTTAAATTACTAATTGCGTAATACAATGGCTACCACCAAATATGGAGTCTACAAAAGTGGTGCCTATAAATCAGACACTATAAGACTATTGAAAAATCACAAATAATAATAATAATAATAATACTCTTTTGATGTTCTTTTTCCACATGTACAACAAAATACTACAAACAATAATCCAATTTTAAAATAAGTTAATAAAACACACAAAATACAACACACAAAATTTTAAAATGAATTACGCAAATACTGTACTTCTATACAGGGTGTTTCTAAAGTAACCATCTATTTTGGTGAAATAGGGGGATTTTAAACAATTGTTATATTGGCATAATGGTATGTGCATTGTTATACAAAATTCATGTATTTATAATATTTCAATTGCTTTACACGATTGTTTGTTAATTATTTTGCAGGATAAAAGGCATGAAGTGCAATGAAATTAGAGAAAAGTTTGAGAGAAGGTTTCGTAAAACAGGCCCTAGAGACCAGGCTATTCGCGAATTAGTAAACAAATTTATGAGGACTGGATCTGTGCATGACGAGCGTAGATCTGGACGGCCAAGAAGATTTCACGAAAGAATCGAATCTGTTCAAGAAGCATTCGAAGAGGATCCACAATTATCGATTCGGAGGACATCCCACAGATTAGAAATTCCACAAACAACGGTTTACAGAATTCTACGTTATGATTTAAAGAAAAAGCCATACCACATTCAAGTGTTCCACAACTTACAAGAAGAAGATTATCCACGAAGAGCAACAATGTGTGCCGAGCTTACAAATATATATATATATATATTATATATCTATATATATATATAATATATATATATATTTTTTTTTTTTTCATGTTTTAAAGGTGTTTTTTTATAATTCATATTATTTCGCAAAATAGATGGTTACTTTAGAAACACCCTGTATAAAGCCGTTGAAACAAGACCATTTAGAGAGAAGGTTGAGGTGTACCGTACAGAAAGAAAGAAACAAGAATTAAAATCATAAGATTGGGTGAATTTACCATTTAGCCTTTTTTGAAAGATTTTTAGTGAGTTTGACGCTTTCATTTTCTGAAAGATTTTTAGTGAGTTTGACGCTTTCATTTTCTGTCTGAGTTATTCCAAAGACCAGGGTCTTTGCCGCATGAAGACATAAATTATAATAATCAGTCAGGGCGGCCAGAAACCGGTACAATACTGAGGCCAGGCTAATGCAGCTGATTGCGCTATCATATCCTTTCGTATCTTCTTTATATAGTTTACTGTTTGTTGTTTGAATTAATACTGCGTTCACCGTTAGATTTAATGACTGTTGTGTCATTTGCGAACTGATAACAAGCTACACTCAGAGATAATGAGGCAACACACTAATCTGGAACTTTTAAAGTCATTTTTATATGTAATGAAGAGCAGTGGTGCGAGGATAATTCCTTAGGCACTCCGCGAAATATAGATCTTATTTCCGAGGTGAATCTTATATTTTATAAGAATGTTCCTGTCATTAAGACATGATAGGAACTATTTTAAGGGGAAGACCCTAAATCTACGAATAATGGAAGGATATCTTTTCCAGTAACATGTCATTTGGCACCGTGTCAAAAGATGTTACTCAACGGATTTGTGATTATATTGATCGATCTAACCAAAAAATTTTGATATAGTGCCACGTCTCATGCTACTCAAAGAAACTTATTCATTATGGATTTGATAAAATAATATAATAATAATAATAATAATAATAATAATATGAAATTAGTTTATAACTAAAATTTAAAATGAACTTGCGTCAATTGTTGAATTGAATAATACGTAATACTTCAATTCTTTCTGCATTATTCAATTTTAGCAATACATGTTTTAAGGTTATTTTAATTTACTCTTTGACTGTTGTTGAGAAATTAACACTAAAAGCATTTGGAATCTGTTCTGTCCGAATGCTGTATCACTGATGCTATATTCTCAGTGATAATTCTTTCCCATTAGAACAAATGATATATAACGACTGAGCATTTTAAACATATTAACATTTGTAAGCTTTTTCAAATTTGCTGTCAAGAGGGTTGGCAAGATTCGTCATTTTTTTTTTGTTTTTCTTTGCAGTGGATTTTGGTTTGTACAAATACGTTGCTTTAGTACGTTTTGTTAAGAGTTCATTATTTCATTTACAACGGAGCAACGGTGCGTTTTCGTAAGACGATTTTTGTCAGGCTTTACTTGAGAAAATTCTCCCTTGGGGGTATTTTGTTTCAACCGATTATACAGTGTAATATATATATATATATATATATATATATATATATATATATATACACCTTGGTTAACATTGGTTTAACTTCCCCCCGAATTATTCATTCTGACGAAGGTCAAGCTTGTCACTCCACCTTAGACCTAAAGTTTAACGTGGAATTCGAACCAAACCCCACTAGGCAGCCCAGCGTCTTAATCATTAGGCTACTCAGGATACCCATTTATCTACCAACCATTTTTTTTTTATTGTGTGGAAGGATGAACACCTGGGTTTTGCTGGGTGCCACCTGCCGTCACTGGGTCTCGATCCCGGGGCCTATGGATTCGTAGTCAACGACGCTAATCACTACACCACCGAGGCTTATATACCTCGTTAACCTCGTTGATGTTCCGTGTGTTAGACTCTTCACACGGTGAAGCTGGTGGCCCCGCCTTTACGCCTGGCTTGGTGGAAGAACGAGTTACTTTCTTGCGCTTTCCACCGCACATAGCTAGGTACACCCGGTTCATCTGGTACCGTCCTGAGCCAGGCATTTGTCTTCTCTTGAACACATCAACTTTAACCCCTGTAACGTTTCTGAGGTCCTTTGGAAGCTGGTTAAATATATATATATATATATATATATATATATACAAGTATATTTCGAAAGTGACTTAGTTTGTGTTCCTGTAATATATGGAAAGAAATCTTAAATCATTTGCATAAATTACGATGTATGAACAATGCTTTGAGAATAATTATTTCCTGAAATTTCTTTTCGCCCCGAAATTTTGTCCTGCTTTCTCTCTCTCTCTGTCTCTCTTTTGTCACAAATTTTGTTGACAAAATCTTTTTTTTTACTTTTCACTGGGGTTTAAGTATAAAATTATATATATACATATATACACAAACATTCTTACTAAATTTTTATGCATTTTAAGTATAAATTCACACACACACACACACACCACATATATATATATATATATATATATATATATATATATATATATATATATATATGTACAGGGTGGGCCGTAAGTTTCCATACATAGGAAAAAAAAAACATTTTTTTATGGACAACCATTTTTATTTATAATATGCTCTACATGGTTGCCATTGTTTTGAAAACACATTTCAATACGTGTTCCCCACTGTTGATGAACACGCATTAGCACAGTTGACGTTATGCTTGTAATGGCGTTGGTGATACGTTCCTTTAGATGATTTATGTCTCGTATCTTTTCCTGATACACCATGGCCTTCAAGTGCCCCCAAAGATAGAAATCAAGGGGGGTGAGATCTGGGGATCTGGGAGGCCACTCCACAGGACCACGACCGACCAATCCAAGCATCCGGAAACTGCTGCTGCTGATCCAAATACCGACGCACGTGAAGACCATAATGAGGTGGAGCTCCATCTTGCTGGAAGTAAACTGGGAAGTTACCTTCCTCGTTTAGCAGGGATGGGAAAATCTCTTCTTGCAACATGTTAAGATACCTTTCGGCATTAAGATTTCCACTGACACAAAATTGGTCCAATAATTCTGTCACCCCATATCCCGGCCCACACCATCACTTTACCGGCACCTTGCATCTTCGTCGGACTCAGCCAGTTAGGGTTAGCATTACTCCAATAACGTATGTTTTGCCGATTAACCTCTCCATTGACGTAAAAATTTGCTTCATCAGTAAACAAGATCTTACGTCAAACGCATATTCTTAGGGTATCTGAAACATAAAAACAAACGTTTAATTTTTCCTATGTATGGAAACTTACGGCCCACCCTGTATATATATATATATATATATATATATATATATATATATATATATATATATATATATATATATATATACAGGGTGTCCCAAAAGTCAGTTTACCGAAGAAAATGTTCTCCTAAGGTGAGTTACTACAAATAAAAACTTGTTTCATAAATATATTTACAAAACATAAGAAAACAAAGAAAAAAAATTTCTGAAACATATTTACAAAACATGAGAATAGTTCTGGTTACAATAACTGTTCAAAATGTCGTCCATGTTGTTCGATGCACATCTTGTATCTGTCAACGGTTGGCCGGCAAATTGCTTTACATAGTTCGTTATCATTGCTTAAGAGCTGGAATTCTTCACAAATGTAGTCTTTAAGGTTCTGAAGACATGCTGCCTTTTTGCTGTAAAAAAAAATTGTCATAATGTTTAGAATAATCATCAGGAGAAAACATTTTCCTCGGTAAACTGACTTTTGGGACACCTTGTATATATATATATATATATATATATATATATATATATATATATATATATATATATATATATATATATATATTTCAACCTTTCGGGTAGTGTTCCGTGCGATGATTTCTCATTTCACGGAGGTCAGACTTGTAGCACCTCATCTTATATATATATATATATATATATATATATATATCTCTGCATATGGAAATGATCGAAAAACTGGTACCAAACCTCAAACTAAACCCAATTACCATTCAAACAACGCTGGAAAAGAGGAAAGGCAGAATGTGTAGTGTTCTCAAATTAAAGGCCCGACAAGGGACCTCTTCAACACTGAAGGAAAATAGCTTGGTTGTCAGGGGGTCAAGAATTTTTAACCAGCTTCCAAAGGACCTCAGAAACGTTACAGGGGTCAAAGTTGAAGTCCTCAAGAGAAGACTAGATGCCTGGCTCAGGACGGTACCAGATGAGCTTGGTCATTTCTTGGAGTTGAGTTCGGTATGGGAGGAGCGCTGAATTGATGGTGCTGTATGCTGTGTAGGCTCTGCCATGGATGGGATCTCTTTCCATGATTTTTCATGATTTTCCATCGCTTGCGGGCATTCTAGAACAAACATGTGATGTTGGTCGATATCTCGATCAGCGGGGCAAATCTCGGTTAGCGGATGAATGGTTCTTTATGGAAAATCTCGATCGTGCGAAACCTCGGTTATCGAGATCCTCGGATAGCGGGGTCCACTGTATATAATATTCACTACCTCATACAGTCTTCGTAACTGCCAAATGAAATAAGAAGAAAATGAGAAAATAATCCTTCAAATCATCATTTATTTTTTTGATAAATGTTTCGGGATCTCATCCCATCATCAGCATTATAAATGAGACCTAAAACGATAAATTTAAATAGTAGAAGTACAAAAATGCACACTATTAAAACAGTAAATCAAGATTTTCTGTATAAACATATTTCTACAGGGTTTTCCAAAAAGAAACTTAAGAATGGATGGAAAAAAAAAAGATTAAATGTACTCTTATAAAACTAAAGTACTTCAGGAATACTCGACAGTAGGTTGAAAGTAGATCTTCTTCGAAAGTAGATCTTTTTCGAAAGTAGATCTTCTTCGAAAGTAGGTCTTCTTCACAAGTAGATCTTATTTGAAAGTAAATCTCCTTCACAAGTAGATCTTCTTCGAAAGTAGATCTTCTTTACAAGTAGATTTTTTCGAAAGTATGATAGATCTTCTTCGAAAGCAGATCTTCTTCAAAAGTAGATCTTCTTCGAAAGTAGATCTTCTTCCTTTGAAACTAAACGAAAAATACATGAAGCACATTTCAAGGGATCAATAAAACCTTTCAATTTACTCTCACTGCACCTTCTGCTGCTTACTAAGTGCTCTTTTTAAAGACTTTATTGTCAGTATATTCAGTTCCTTTTGGACTCTCTTCTAAAGGAGACACAGCGGACAGGTTTTTTATTTTAAGAGTGTAGAAACACAAATGTTTCCGAAACCGTGGCACGTTTTCTAGTTTACGTCTTAGCTTTTTCAGTTTTGGTAGAAAATTTATGCAATTAATACGTCATCCGAAAGGAAAATGGGTGGTTATTGCACTTAAAAACCCATGCAATATGTCGTGCTTATGATATTTGTTTTTATATTTGCAAGAAGCTTGAGTTTGAATTTTTAAAAGTCGGGTCTTATTTTTTTTTGGGGGGGGGGGGGGTCTTTTAAACAATGGTTTTCCTCTCGAACTGGTAAATGTAATTATACATGTTTGTTGAAAGACACCATCGTACCAAAGTTGAGATACAGTACCGCACATTAATTTGATGATCTAGTGTGTCCCGACTTCGGTATGTACAATTGTACATGCCAAGCCACCATCTGATTAATTGTCCCTCGAAACTATGCCGATGATATGGTATTAATAAGGCTTTCGGTTAAAGGGCTCGATCATCTTGTAAAAACTTGTGAATTACATTCACAGAACCATGATATTAATGTAATATTAATGTTACTAAAAGTAATATTAATGTTACTAAGAGTAATATTAGTGTAATATTAATGTTATTAAAAGTAATATTGATGTAATATTAATGTTACTAAGAGTAATATTAGTGTAATATTAATGTTATTAAAAGTAATATTGATGTAATATTAATGTTACTGAGAGTAATATTAGTGTAATATTAATGTTATTAAAAGTAATATTGATGTAATATTAATGTTACTAAGAGTAATATTAGTGTAATATTAATGTTATTAAAAGTAATATTGATGTAATATTAATGTTACTAAGAGTAATATTAGTGTAATATTAATGTTATTAAAAGTAATATTGATGTAATATTAATGTTACTGAGAGTAATATTAGTGTAATATTAATGTTATTGAAAGTAATATTGATGTAATATTAATGTTACTAAGAGTAATATTAGTGTAATATTAATGTTATTAAAAGTGATATTGATGTAATATTAATGTTACTAAGAGTAATATTAGTGTAATATTAATGTTATTAAAAGTAATATTGATGTAATATTAATGTTACTAAGAGTAATATTAGTGTAATATTAATGTTATTAAAAGTAATATTGATGTAATATTAATGTCACTAAGAGTAATATTAGTGTAATATTAATGTTATTAAAAGTAATATTGATGTAATATTAATGTTACTAAAACTAAGATTATACAATTATATCCTAAAAGCTCAAATCAGGCAGCTAATATTATTTTCAAGATGAGAGACGAGCCAATAAAGCAAGTACAAGAATTCAAGTGTCTGGGTCAAATTATCACCAGCTCCTTGAGTGACGACTCAGACATAAGGGAACAATATCGAAGTTACTGTGCTAAAGCAAACAGGATCATAAAGAATTTCAAATTCTGTACAAGCGAAGCTAAAGTCACTCTTTTTGTACTTTCTGCATTAACCCCTATAGACCGCAACGTTTCGAGCCTCCCTGAGGTAACAAGACGCGCTCAATACAGTCTAATGAGAAGAATTAAAAACTCAGACAATCCAATTATCTAACCTATTCATCAGTCCTGTTTTATGTCTTCTAGAGTGACCTAGAATATGGACTTGGTGTGAAGGTGTTTGTCCATAGCTCCACGTAACACTTATATTGGCTTTTTCATTACATCTACTTTTACATTTTTATTTTCTAGTACTAACTTTGGGTAGTTGTTATTATTAATTTTATTATTACTCATTACATTACGTGCATTAATCTTTTTGTTTTTCTTTTTCTTTTAATTCTTAGTAATTTTTCCTTTTCTTTTTTTAGTTTTAAAATTTATTGGTTAATTAAATTTATTGGTTAATTAAATTTATTGGTTAATTATTTATATCGTTCTTACCTTGATAAGTTTTGGACTTTTTTTTTTTATGGGATTTGTCTCCTGCCAATAAAATTTATCATTATCGTTATCAGTGTTTTCATTAAATGTATCGCTGTACATAATTCATTATTTAATTAGACATAATGACTGACATTAAATTACGTGGTGGTCACCATGCGAATTTAGAATTTATCGTTTCATTAGATACGATAATTTGAAAACAAAACTATTTACTCCTGAATTCACACACACACACACACACACACACACACACACACACATATATGTATATATACCGGGTGTCCGAGAATTATCTGTACAATGTTTGGCTGTTATTAAAAGTCAACCATGAAGTGTAGAAATTCCAGTGTTGTCCCATTTTACAGAGAATCTCATTAAGTTTTTTCTGATACCACGTTTTGACAAGTTTTTTAGAAATGTACGCGGGTGACAGACATTGATGATTTAAAAGCAAGAATCACAGCTGCTATTGAGCGAATTGATGTGGATATGCTGCAGCGTACATGGCAACATTTGGAGTATCGATTGGATGTTTTGCGAATCACTAATGGTGCACATATCGAATGTTTGTAACAACGTTACTTTAATAAAGAAACTTTTGAAAATACAGATTCTAAATAATCTTGTTTAAGAATTTTACGTGTGTTATGAAGAATTTATTAAAGATGAAATTGTACAGATAATGTTCGGACACACTGGAATTTCTAGAAAACTTGTCAAAACTTGGTATCAGAAAAAACTTAATGAGATTCTCTGTAAAATGGGACAACACTGGAATTTCTACACTTCATGGTTGACTTTTAATAACAGCCAAAAATTGTACAGATAATTCTCGGACACCCTGTGTGTATATATATAATATTATATATAATATATATATATATATAATATAATATATATATATATATATATATATATATATATATATATATATATATATATATATAACGGGTCCGCCAAAAAAAAAACCATGCTCTTGATTGTAACCTAATAAGTCAAAATGTGTTTGGATGATTTATACAAAATTTTATATATAAGCCAGACAATTTTTATAACTGAATTATTAAATTTGGTTGTTTAATATTAACTTGATTTTGTTAGTTCCATAAATCTATGTGTACATTGAAATAATTTTTCTCTTTTTTTCAGATAAAAAGAAATTACTGTAGATATCCCTCAAATGCCATTTTCTGATGAAGATAAAATAATTATTAAGCATTATAGGCTTAATAGGGGATATGGAAGGCACAAAATATTGGCAGGATTCCCCAATAAAGGATGGACACTGGACGGACTGGATACGTTGCTGAAAAAAATTGATGCTACAGACAGTACTGTTAGAAAAAAAGGTAGTGGTCGTCCAAGGAGAAAACATTGAAGAAGTTTCTTCCCAAATTCTTAGCCAAGAAGATAAGCCAGGCATTGAAGAGACTCCAGCGCAGATTTCAAAGTCGATTGGAATATCAAAATCTAGTGTAAGGCGAATTGTAAAAGAAGACCTCGGACTTAAACCATACAAACGTGTACGTGGACAGAAGATCAGCACCACTGACCAAGAAAAACGAGTCATAAATGCAAAACAAATGCTAAGACGCATCACAGTTATGAAAGTAAGTCAAACATTTTTTACTGATGAAAAAATATTCACTGTAGGATCACTAATGAACTCTCAGAACAACAGAGTATACTCAGAATCCCATCAATTAAAGAATCGAATTTCGGACGAAAAACTGTATGCAACAGATAGCCACTTTTCCAAAAGCATTATGGTGTCTGTCGGTGTTTCTAAGCTGGGAAAAACATCTCTTCATTTCGTTGAGCTCGGTGTGAAAGTTAATGGCGAATATTATCGAAATGTTCTTTCAGCAAGCATGATTCCAGAGATGCGTGCTCTGGCAAATGGAGATCATTTTGTTTTTGAACAAGATGGAGCAAGGGCACATACGGCAAAGGACACTGTTGCTTATTTAAATGAACATGTTCCCGAATTTATTGAACCGGAGAATTGGCCTCCGAACAGTCCTGATTTGAATCCTGTTGATTATCACTAGGCAACAAATTTCAACTTTTTTTTTGTTACAGACACGTGAACTACTGATTCCTATTAAAGCGGTGATGCTGATTTCAGATCTGATATCAAAATTTCTCTATCACGTCCAGATTTTGTGTAACCGAAAACCCCTATTTTTCATTTTTTCTCACCGCTTCTATTACGAAAGCCGTCTAAGCTACTTTTCCGTGCCACGTTTTATGTTAAGCATACTTAAATAATTAGTGAACAGGGATGTCTTTCCTCCTTTATTCTGGCTTAAGACAGACAGCGGAATTCCGCTGGCGGAGTTACCACCCTGCGCCCAACCATCCACCCAAGCACGTTAGTATTTTGTTGTTACTACTGAAGGCAAATTCCTGTTCTTAAGTGAAACTTTGGTGTGTCCTCTTCCTTTGTCGCTTGTAGGATGACAAGCTCTCCTTCTGCAGGAACCAACAATAATCTCCCATCATATTTGGGTTGAAATTACCTTGGTATCTGTTTTCCATAACTGAGATCTGGTGGAAGCGCTCACCATGCTCGTCACTTACAGCCCCAAGGTTGGCCGGGAAAAAGTCAAGATGAGAATGTAAAAAATGAATTTTCAAAGACATTCTGCATCCCATTATTTCATAAGATTTAAGCATGTTTTCTACGAGTTTACGGTGGTTTTCAGCTTTGTGGTTTCCAAGAAAATTTTGACAACTTCAACGAAAGATGTCCATGCTCTAGTTCATTCTCATTTAGGTTAGATGGAAACGATGAGTCGTGGATGACACTGCGGATCTGTGGTCCAGTGAAAACTCCAGTCTATCTTAGCATCTGTCAATATTCCTTTGAATTTATCCTTTAAATATTGGAAACCACTACCTTGATGATCCATACCCTTCACGAAATTTTTCATAAGGCCAAGTTTAATGTGAAGTGGTGGAAGATGTACTTTCTGAGGGTCAATAAGTGCTGGGTGTTTCACATTGTAATTACCAACAACATGTTCAGTTCTAGATGGCCAATCATGTTTTTTGTAGTGGTTCTTGTCATCTCTGCTGTTCCATAGACACAAAAAGCACATATGCTTTGTGTAGCCCAACTGTAACCCAAGAAGTAATGATACAACTTTAAGGTCGCCACAAATATTCCATGTGTGGTCCTTATATTTGATGAGTCTTAGCAGCAGTTCATCGATTCATAAGTCTCATTAAGGCCAGTGGCATGTGCTACAGGTATTGAAGGTTTTTCATTGCGTTGTGCAGTAATACAGCTTTAAGGCTAGCTTACTAGAGTCAATGAACAGTCTCCATTCTTTTGGATCATAGCGACAGCCAATCCCTTGCATCAGAACCACTGATATCGTGGCAGAAACAAACGTTTTCTTCCTGTAAGTAAAATGATGAAAACTGCAAATGGCGATGGCGGAAATGGGAAACTTTGGTGTTGGTTGGAGAAGATTAAATTCTTGAAGTCTTGAACCAAGCAACTCTGCCTTTCTTTGGTAATTCCAAATCGCGCACTAAGTCATTTAACTCCGCTTGACTTAACAAATGTGGGGAAATATTTGCATCTGGAACATATATGCCATCTTTCCCTGTTTCTATATCACTAGCAGAATCTTCAGATGAACTGCTGTCTGTTATCGTTGCTGGTGGAACTGGTGGTGGATTTGTTTCATCATGTGGTACTGGTTTCATTGCTGATTCGCAGTTTGGGTACGTGATCTTTGATTTGTTTTTCTTTGTGAAACCAGCAATCTTTGTCAAACAAAATAACAATCATTGAAGTGATTTTTCGGCTCACGCCAAACCATGGGGACTGAGAACGGCATAGCTATTCTTTTACCATTCATCCAAGCTATTAACATTGCATTGCACTGTGCACAGCAAATATGTGGTGCCCAGTCCCTCTGTTGGTCTCCTAACTTACAGTCAAAATAACACTTGTAGGCAAGTTTAATCTTTGTTGTTATGTTTCTACGTTGTGGCTTAGGTGTATATTGTCCACAGACAAAGCAGAAGTTGTCTGAGTGATTTACACAAGCACGTCTATTTGATGCCATTTTGAATTACCATACAATATCTGAAAAAACGTAGAAAGTAATTATTACGATGTGCAAAATAAAAAGAAATACATACCGTAGTACAAAACAAATGCTATAAAAACACACAAGTCACCACAACCTGTCACTTGCTCATCAGCAGAGAGCTTCAACAACCGTTCTGCTTGACTGTCACGTAGCGACTGACCGTTGGGCCGTTGCCCGTTACTATGCTCTTGACTCAGTGTTGCCAACTCGGGATAAATTTTATTTATCAAATTGTTCGAATTTGTATATAGTTGGCAAAAAAAATTGCTTTAACCTTGAAAAGCAAGTTTCATATTACTGGCATTAAGCCGATTAAAACCAAAATCTGGACGTGGTAGAAAATTTTACTAAAAGTGATTTGCATTTTACACAAAATCTAGACGTGATAGAAAAAATTTTATTATAGATTTGAAATCAGCATACCGAAATTAGCTAGGAGCACCTATTTGGTCTTCTGTAACAAAATCTTTGTTGCCTAGTGTTATGGGATCTGGGAAAACTTGTCAGAACGAGTTTACCGCGGTAAGAAAATCACAAACATTAACCACCTGAGAGATGTTCTGATTGAACAATGGGCCGAATTCCCACAAGACCAGATTGATTCAGCAGTAGATCAATTTAGACCAAGACTCGAAAAGTAATAGAAGTTGGAGGAAAACATATTGAACAGTATTTTTAGTTTGACATTTTAATAACAATTTTATATGAAAGAAATTTTTTATTGTATAATAAAGACATTTTGAGTATTTACGGTATCTTTACATTCTATTTTTTACGTGCTAAAATGAGGTCTATTCAGCTACTGTGCTAAAAATTTAAAGAAATGTTGTTAGATAACGTTATTTTATCAAAAGTTAAAAGAAATTATTGATTTTAAAAGGAAAAGTACGGACGCATGTTTTTTTGGTGGACCCTGTATATATATATATATATATATATATATATGTGTGGTGTGTGTGTGTGTGTATTCGGGCTGGACATCCGGGATCCCGGAGGAAGTAAAGTAGACAGCTTATTTCCCGGGAAAACTGTCATCGATCCCTGGATTTCCCGGTATTCTATTTTCAGGGGAGACTTTTAAGCCCAGTTTTATTATGAGGTATATTTATTTCATGCAAAGGCTTTTCACAATTGAAGTTTTCGTTCACCCGTTTTTTAAACTTTGAAGACCGTTTTCGCTTGAGTATGGGGTGAAATAAT
Organism: Bathynomus jamesi; assembly: GCA_023014485.1. Classification (NCBI taxonomy): domain Eukaryota; kingdom Metazoa; phylum Arthropoda; class Malacostraca; order Isopoda; family Cirolanidae; genus Bathynomus; species Bathynomus jamesi. Next base: position 78,149 of record JAJOZX010000609.1, read on the forward strand.
ATCCCGGGATCCCGGATGCCCAGCCCTAATATATATATATATATATGAAAATTTTATCCCTCACCAGAATTTGAACCCTGGCCCTATGATTCACAGACACGGCCATTGACCATTCAATTATAGGATGAAAGTTAATAACCTGGCGATTTTTCATCACCCGAGGGAAAGGCCTGACGCTTTAGTGTCCAGAGATATTTTTACGTTATTAACTCCTTGCACGCGATCCAGTGAACAACATTTAATTGAAATATATCTGGCAAAAATGAGGGTACCCTTAAATGGAAATATAAACGCATAACCGCGCATTTTTGCATATGCAGAATGGTCAACGCCCGTGTTTCCGAGTTTCACAACCCTGGGTTCAAATCCTGGTGAGGGATAAATTTTGTAGATGTGTTTATATATATATATATATATTTTTTTTTTTTTGGGGGGGGGGGGGGTATATGCGTTTATACTCGTGTGTATGTATATATATATTATATAAAACGTTATAAGCAACAGCTAAAACTCGCTTTTCACAACTGTAGAAACTTTTTATTTCAAAGTTAAAAAAAAAATTAGAAGCATGTGAAAAATCCAGAAAAGGACTTTGTAAAACTGTAATCTTCTTCAGTGTCAAAAGTTTTAAGTTGTCAACACAGTATGGCACAATTCATCGCTTTTTAGGGTTATCTCAGATAAGTCATGTAATGTCTGAAGTATATTGCATTTTTAATCTTCTGAAGACACGTACATATAGTACGACCTATTTGGTTAATAAGGTGTTAAAATATAATTTGGGTTCGAGTATGAATTCACATTTTTAATGTACTCCCCTTACGTTTCGATTTTACCGGACACGAATTGAGTTCTTTGTTTATCGTACCGCGTGATGTATGACCCAAAATAACTGTACAGATAGTTTTTAACGTGAGAAAAAATACCTCCTTGTCGAACGCCGTTCATAAGTATACTGATATTAAGTGAAGTTTTAAACTGAATCAATAGCATACATTTAGCGTCCAGACTATGTAGTGACCCATGGTTCGGATCCCACTTAAAGCTGTAGGTCCTCTCCATTATATGATTTTAGATGTTGCGAAAAGAGGTTATGAATGAAAAAATTTGACGATATTTTAACTTTTAACTATGTTACAAAATTGAGATCATACACATACACATCATCCACCGTAAGTTACGGACTTACGGTGATATTAAAAAAAAATCTTAGAATCTAAAATTCAAAATTTGTATCTCCATTCCTCGAAAAGGAGTAACCTGTTTCGGAATGATATTCCAGGTGGGAGTTAAATTGCCTTCGCTACTTGTCTTTACACTTCTCAAAAGACAAATATGCAAATACGGAGTATTGACAAAAGTAAATAGACACCTTCTGTTTTTCTGTAGTTTTTTATTTGATAATAAAAGTCAATAATAATGTATTAAATCACTATATTTAGAATGGTGCTGCTTTCCCCTTTATGTAAAGGTGACAAGCATTCTGGTATTCCATTGATGACCTTTGCCATTTGTTGCCAAGGACAATCATCATCGTAGTGCCTATTTACTTTTGTGAATCCTTTGTATATTGCTATGCATATTCATGTTTACCTTTATTTAGATACAGTTGAAGCTTCAAAATTGATTTGGATGTTAATTAAGTGCAGTATACTCAAAGGATATTATTATAAAAAGCCAATCCTAATCCTAATTGGATTGAATAACCTTTATTATTAATAATAAAATAAATAATTGGTTTTACACTTTACATCATAAATAATTGTGAAGCTGGACTATTTATTTTATTTAATTTGGCCCTTAAGCCCTTAGCTTTGTCCCTTAAGCTTTAGGTTTCTATTAATAATAATTATAAATAATGATCACACTAAAAATGTGGGATGGTGTTAACTAATTTATCAACTTTGCATTGCGTAAAAGGATTATAATATAACAAGGGTGAAATTACTTATTCTCTCTTTATTAAGTTAATTTAACATTCTTGAAATTACTTATTCTCTCTTTATTAAGTTAATTTAACATTCGACAATGATTGAATTGTTTTCCATTCGGTTAAACTTCGATTTTAATGTCAGATTTATATTTAGGGAAAATTATTTTGTTCTTCATTACATTTCTAGGAATTAAATTTCTAAACTTGAGAATTTTAGAACGTACGAATGTAAACAAAAAACTGTGGACGTATTTTGTTTAAGGAAAAGTTTTCAATATACGGTAAATTATATAAAAAAATTATAACCCTAGTGAGGTGGGTTAGTATATATATAATATATATATAATATATATAATATATACACATCTTTCAACCTTTCAAATGTTCCGTGCGATGATTCCTCATTTCACGAAGGTCAAGCTTGTCGCCCCTCCTCTCGAGTTGGCCTGTGAAGTAGTGAATTGGTTTCTTGTACTCTCCACCTCACATAGCTAGGTACGCCCAGCTCATCGGGGATTGTTCTGAGCCAGGCGTCTAATGTTCTTTTGAAGATGTCCACCGCAACACCACTCGTGTTCCTTCGGTCTTTGGGCAGCTGATTAAACAGTTTTGGTCCTCTCACAAAAAAACTATTTTCTTTCAAGGTTAAGGATGTTCCCTGTCTAGCCTTTAATTTGGGAACACGACACAGTCTCCCTTTTCTACTTTCCACTGTTGTTTGGGGAGTTACAGGGTTCAAATTAAGATTAGGGACTAGTTTCTCCATTATTTTCCAAGTGTAAATAATTATGTATCTCCCTCTTCTCCTTTCCGGGCAGTATATATATATATGTGTGTGTGTGTGTGTGTGTGAAGAACGACGCTTGTGTAGAAGAGCGTCCGCACAAGATGGGGAGAGAGAACGAGCAAATGAAAAATGAGGCACCTCCCCATCTCTCCCCATCTTGTGCGGACGCTCTTCTACACAAGCGTCGTTCTTTACATTAATTATACTGCGTGTTGTTTGCAGTTAAAATGTGATGTGTGTGTGTGTATATATATATATATATATATTTAACTGCAAACACGCCGTATAATTAACGTAAAGAACGACGCTTGTATAGGAGATATTCCGCGCAAGATGAGAGAGAGAGAACGAAACAAATGAAAAAATGAGGTAACCACCCGGGAATCGAACCCGGGATCTTCCAATTGCCGGTCAGATATGATAACCATTACACCATGGCCTCACTCATTCAAATGCCGTAATTTTTCTACATACGCGCAGAAACCAATGCCCCAAGGGGGCACCTTCCGCATGCCGTAACATTATATACATTTAACTGCAAACACGCAGTATAATAACGTAAAGAACGACGCTTGTATAGGAGATATCCGCGCAAGATGAGAGACGGCAATCGGAAGATCCCGGGTTCGATTCCTGGGTGGTTACCTCATTTTTTCATTTGTTTCGTTCTCTCTCTCTCATCTTGCGCGGAATATCTCCTATACAAGCGTCGTTCTTTACGTTAATTATACTGCGTGTTTGCAGTTAAATGTATATAATGTTACGGCATGCGGAAGGTGCCCCCTTGGGGCATTGGTTTCTGCGAGTATGTAGAAGAATTACGGCATTTGGAAGAGTGAGGCCCATGGTGTAATGGTATCGCGTCTGACCGGCAATCGAAGATCCCGGGTTCGATTCCCAGGTGGTTACCTCATTTTTTTCATTTGTTTTCGTTCTCTCTCTCTCGTCTTGCGCGGAAATCTCCTATACAAGCGTCGTTCTTTACGTTATTTATACTGCGTGGTTCTTTGCAGTTGAATGTATATAATGTTACGGCATGCGGGAGGTGCCCCCTTGGGGCATTGGTTTTCTGCGAGTATGTAGAAGAATTACGGCATTTGGAAGAGTGAGGCCCATGGTGTAATGGTTATCATATCTGACCGGCAATCGGAAGATCCCGGGCTCGATTCCCGGTGGTTACCTCATTTTTTAATTTGTTTCGTTTCTCTCTCTCATCTTGCGCGGAATATCTCCTATACAAGCGTCGTTCTTTACGTTATATATATATATATATATATATATATATATATATATATATATATATATATATATCTAATCTTAATCGGAGAGGTTTTGGTTCGAGTCTCCACTCGAACTAAAGATTTCAGCGATTAAGTTGCTTATCTGGTTCTCCCTTGGTGGGCTATGGATTAGAGATGTAGCGGATGTCATTTTTTCAAATCCGCGGATGCGGATGCGGATGAGGATGTTTGATTTCGACATCCGCGGATGCGGATGCGGATGTCTACATTTTCGTTATTTTTAGGATATATTCGAGATTTGTTGTTTAACGTATATAATAAGTTATTATATAGAGAGAGCTGTAGCTATAATGTAGTAGAATTGATTAATTGTACAATAATTGCTGTACTTTTCTCTGAACATATAAAATAATATCAAGCATCTAACTAATATAGAAATCAATTAGTGAATTCGTCTGCAAATAAATTCGTTATATTTTGTCGAGTTTCAGCCACAATTAGAAACCATAATTGTGTTACCAGGATGCGGGACGTGAACCCAACTCAAATGCACCTCACCGACCTCTTTCCCCAACCTCCACCCTTATAGAAAGAGATCTTTAATTAACTTGATAACTATTTATATTAAGTTTAAAGTTTTATTAGGCATATTTATAAATGAGTAATTAAAATAAAGTAAACTAAGATGTTCATCGTTTAATGTTCAAACTTAATTATAGGAAGGTTATGCTTAAGGAACATTAATTTTTCTGCCTTTTCTGCTGCCAGTCTGTTTCTCCTTTTCATCATATATTAATCCAGCACTGCTAAATAATCTCTCGCTTGGTACGTTTGTTGGAGGACAGGCTAAATGTTTCTTGCAAGTTTACTCAAGTATGGATAGATATTCTGCGTATTTTTCCACCAACTAATAGGATTGTCACATGCAGCCAGGCGTTTTCTTGGTGATAGCTCTCGATCATTTTTACTACATCTTTTGACATCGCGTATGTCTCGTCATTGCTGCTTGACTCAAGAAACTGAGAGAGAGATTCTGTGATAGATTTGCTCGTTGAAGGTGTTGGTTTCTGTCACTGAAACTTTTATTCTTTTGGTGGGTGTCGAAGCGACAGATTCAAGAGATTGAAGCTCTTCAACTGCTTTGCCAAGTGATGATTTAACTCGTTCTAATGTACTAGGTGAAAATAACTTAGCTTTGTGACGTGGATCTATGTAGGTTGCAAGAGAGTAACTTCATACAAGAACAGCCTCTCGTCTTGTCGCTTGCATCACTTTTGCGCACAATGAACTAGTTCTATTTCTATTATTATAGTAGAATTTGATAATTTCCGCTTATTAATGATGTTTTATCTCAACGGTCCACATCCGCACGACATCCGCAGTCCAAAGTGCGGATGCGGATGCGAGAAAATGTGCGGATGTTCTGCGGATGCGGATGCGGATGTTACCTACATCACTACTATGGATGGTAGTTCAGATCCAACGAAAAGAAGTGGTTTCTCTCCGTCATATTCTTAGCTGTTACGAAGGAGATTAAGCAACCCCAAACATTACTAAAACCTTTTTAAATCAATAACAAACAAGTAATTAACTATTTTCCCATTACTAACTCAAACATTCGCTTTTGTATTTAAAAAATGTTCACGATATAGACAATATCGTGTCACTGACTTACGTATGTTGTTATTAAATATCTAGAATTCCAGTGGTTTCTGAATTTTTTACACACACACACACACACACACACACACACACACACACACACACACACACGTGAGCGCATCTCCCCAGTCCCCATAAGCTAGGTATAGACTTTTTTTCAAGTCAATATACAGGGTGTCCCATAAGTCCGGCATCATAGGAGAAATTCATATTTTTCTATTTCTACAAACCATAATTCATATTTTTCTCTTTCTACAGGCCATAATGTCTGTGAGCAAGGAAGAACGAATCCAGATAATTCTTCTCATAGGAAATCGGAGTCAAAGAGAGGCCGCTGCTGAATTTAACAGACTGCATCCAGTCCTAATAAGTCTCTTCGGCGATTGTCCGCCGAGACAGGAGTGTCGAAAAGTAGCATCCATCGCATTCTTCAGGCTCACAAATGGCATCCATATAAACTTCAGATCCTACAGAAATTAAGCGAAGATGATCCCGACCGGCGGATGGAATTTTGTGAATGGGCTACTGAACAATATGCTCGAGATGCAAATTTCCCGTCCACCATTCTGTTCAGTGACGAGACTGTTTTTTATCTCTGGGGCCCCAGAGATTTTTATCTCTGGGGCCACTTAAAAGCGCTGGTATACGCAGAGAAAATTAGGAGTGTTGAACATTTGCGGCAGCGCATTATTGGGGCATGTAACACCATTACTCCTGACATCATTTACCGTGTGTTTGCTGACTGGGTATCACGTCTGAATTTGTGTATTGAAAACAATGGTGGACATATTGAGCACGTTCTGTAAATAAAAGCTTTTGTTTTGCCTTTTTTTATTATTTTTCTTATGATGCCGGACTTATGGGACACCCTGTGTGTGTATATATATATATATATATATATATACAGTGTGTATATATATAAATCTAATTAACCAAACTTAATTTAATTTAACCTAACCATAGTGGCATCGAACTGAGAACTGTTTCGGACGCAAGTGAGGGGTCAAACAGTGGTTTCTATTAAGTCACTAAATAGTGAGATACTCGCTAAAAAAAAACAAAAGTTTTGTTACCTTACAAAAATACCCCCCCAACTACATTTGTGACTTATCACACACTCAGCCTAACTTGTGTTCAGTTTCCTACGAGCACACGCAGGCACACACACACAATACATATATATATATTTCGAAGTTGGGGGGTAGGGGGGGGGGCACGTAGAATAACATTCGAATATATTGTTGTACCACATTCATTCCGAATCAACATTTGTAAGTTTTCACCTCTAGAAAAATAAATTGTATCCGAAAAAGATGATTTGAAGCACTTAAATACAATGAGTCAAAATGAACTTGCATCTAAATTTCAAAAGTTAAAATTTGATGAACTGGTTTGAATCCTCACTCGAACTTAAAAACTCCTCTTTAATGTGGACACTTTTAAAAAGACTGGATAATAGCATTCAATTTTAAAGACCTAAAGAGGAATCGAGCTCCGATGCAAAACACTTAAAGATAATGGTTCGCCATTGACTCCATCTCAAATATAATATTTTCCTTTTACAAATGGTCCTTCAATCACTTCTCTCTCATTTTCTGTGCAATTTTTTTTCCCCCCTTTTAAGAGCTTTCAACGCTGTTGTTCCCGCAGGATATTTGAATATAGGAAAGAATGACGAACGAGGCTAAGTTTGAAAGTCTAATTTTCCTTAACTTTACAATAAAATTGCGTTCATTAGCGAACGAAATATACAATGTGGAAATATGAATATTAATAATTAAGTTAGGGCAAGAAGGTGGTTTTTATTTGTTTATTCTTCACTCTTAAAATGTTAGTGATGTTAAACTTGAAGGTTAAACCAACACTAAAGAGCAATATTGTTCTTAGTTTTACTTCCAGTTAACTTCTGAAAGCGGTTTTTCACTTTCCTTCGGGGTTCAACAAGGTAGGCCTACTTCGTCTATTTTTTCTTTAGTTGTCGTGTACGTGTAGGTTTAAGTGTTTCTCTATACCATGAATAATACTTTTCGACAGTCTTCTCTTTCCTTAGCTTAATACCTCTCCTTTAGAAGTAAAGCTTGAAATTTGTTCTTTATAATTTAACTCACATTTTTGGGTTTGATTAGAATAGAAACAATACCCAACTTCCGTGATGTTAAGGATCTAACCAAAGAAGGCTTTATAACCATAGAATAAAGTGCCACAGTAGTTTGTGTGTGTTTTAATTGTGTCTTAACTCCATTAAGTAATGATTAACTATAATATTAAAGTTCAAACTTACGGATCTTAATCACTGTAGGGACATTTCATGAATAAATTAATGACGAGTTACAATTTTTTCGGACTTACGGACAACCATGAAACAAACTGAAAATTTTGAATCCTACTACACTACTTCACTACCTACTACACTACCTTCACTACCCACAGAAATAAACATAAACAACGGGCATATTCCAACTGAGTTTCTAGAATTCCACCTCGAACAAAAAAAAATTCACTACGTGTCAAGTTTCAAAAACGTAAGTAATTCATTCGTTTTAAAGTAAAATTTGAAAACGTGTCATGCAATCACACATTACTTAATAAAAGTTAATAACTTGGCAGCATTTGGAACGCACTTCACTTCATTCCCTCAGGTAACTTTACCTAAATGAGGTCACATCTAAAGAATGAAACACGTGACATTTTCAACATTTTCCAACTCATGTCTTGATGAATATAAATATGAACGCTTAAAAAGGTTGGAGATACGCGCTTTTAAATTCGTTATACCAAACATTATTTATCCTAATAAATTTACTAAATTTAGTCTTCATATACTGTATGTATGTATATATATATATATATATATGTGTGTGTGTGTGTGTGTGTGTGTAAGTACGCAAACTTCCAAATTTGTATTATTCCTTTTAGAAGCGAGGGTTGTATCCCTTTGGCTTTATTCCCTCATTTAATTTTGAAGTCCTTTTATCCAAATGGAATCATAATCATACACACACACACACACACACACACACACACACACACACACACAGAAAATCTCAAATGGAAATAAAAAGTTTTCACAGAAAAGTGAAGTCATTAGGGTGACTGATAACAGCAAAATAAGGATGAGTTACCTATATATATATATATTATATATATATATATATATATATATATGCAACCTGGTAGGAGTTTCGCACGTCGATTCTTCATCACGCGGAAGTGAAACTCAAAGCCTCTACTCTAGAATTTGCTTGGTGAAAAAAAAGAAAAGTTGCTTTCTTGAGCCTTCCATTTCTCATAGTCAGCACACCCTTTTAATCTTTGAGTGTCCTGAGCCATGTGTCTTGTTATCTTTTGAAGAATTCCGCATCGACAACGATCGTGTTCCGAAGTTATTTTAGTAACTGGATAAACAGTCTTGACTCTCTGACAACTACGCTCTTTTCCTTCAGAGTTGAAGCTGTTCCTCTTCTTCCATTTAATTTGGAAACTATACGAACGCCACGTTTTCTATTTTCCAGAGTTGTTTGCAGGGTTATAAAGTTTACTTTGAGATTAGGAACTAGTTTCTCAATTATTTTTATAAATTATCTATTGTTTTATCTTCTTTTTTTTTTTTTAGGTGGCACTAAAAATTGAATCATACGCAATTCTTAATATTCAGATATTTCTTTTAGATTATCGGTTAGTGAACTATTTATTACTATCCTTAAAGCTCCGATAGTAGCTCTCATTCTA
>JAJOZX010000609.1:92500-155000 GCA_023014485.1 Bathynomus jamesi
TGTTCTCAGGGAACCATTCTGAGTTTGTGTATATATATATATATATATGTTATGTATATATATATATGTTAAACATGCACGGTCTGTGTTTAACATATAATTGTCTCAGGGAACCATTCTGAATTTGTGTATATGTAAATATATATATATATATATTATATATATATATATATATATATATATATATATATATCGTTTCAGCTCTGTAAAATTGTTATAGCCAAGTTTTGATCGTAAATGTGTAAAACTTTCAGTAAATCAATTTTTGGAAAAAGTTGATAACTTAAAGAAAAATATACATCTTTTTAAAAAGAATAGTCGAATAGTAAAAATAGTCTAATCTAGAATAACTTTCTTGAATCTAGGCTAAGATTCTCTCATAAATATTCTTATTTATATGCGAGGTTACGTCAGGCAGTAGTAATCCCACACAAAAGCTTTTATTTTTGGTCACTTTTGATCGTTTTTTATCGAACTTTCCTTATAAACGCGGGTTTTAATAGATTCTTTCGGTAGTTTTGAAGCTTAATATTGCAAAGTTTAAAATCTTTATTCTAAACCGATTTAATACTCGGTCTCATCCGCTATTTGACTTTTCCATTCAGTCTTCTCTTATCAACTGTTCTGTCAACATCGTTGAGAGATGCAAAGGACGCATTTAACTGTCGAAAAAAAAAATTTCTAATACTTTCGCTTCCATTTTTGGATAGTCTTATTAACTTAAGTTAATGTAACGTAACTTGATATAAGCCGAACTTAACGTAGTTAACTCTAACTCGGATGAACTGGACTGGATCCATCGATCATTTTATCAATCTAATTTAATTTAATCTAACTTGACTTTACCTAAAGCACCTTAATAAGTAATATTCTGCATAACTTTATTTTTATTTTGAACTTTATTTTAGATTGTGAAAAAATTTACTTTTGATTTACTTTTTTTACTGCATTAAAATTTAATGATATACAGGGTGGTTCGAAAACATGCTAACACTTATATGGGAAACAATTACAGATGACATCCAATCACTACCACCAGAGATGTGCCTTAGGGCTCTGCAAACAACGTTTGACCGGTTCATACACGCATAGATATCCGTGGACAGCAAGTAGAAACTGTATGAAGCCCTGTTTGCATCACAAAAAATGTTTACAAATAAATTGGAAATAAAAATAAAAAACCCATATAAGTGTTAACATTTTTTTAATCACCCTATATATATATATATCTTGGTAAACTTAAAAGATTGATGGATGGCTATGTCACGATTTGGGATTTTGGTCATAAAGTGAGAGGGTGGTTTAGTTTACATTTTTGGTCCGCTGTTCAACCATGAACAGTTATTGAGACAGGCAGAAACGTCAACAGCTCGGGGAAAAATAAGACCCCTTTTACCCGTTTCTCAGGTTGACTTGTTTAGTATTAGAAAGTTAGTATTAGGAGGACAGCAAATTTTAGGATTCAGACATCTTTTGGTCGTTTGTATAAATACGAATTTAGATTCAATGTGAGAATGCTGTTGACATATTTTTTTCATTATAGCAAAGAAAAATATACAATTATTTTTATAAGTTCTCTTTATTTCTATCTCTCTATCTATCTATCTATCTATCTGTATGCGCGTGTGTGTGTGTGTGTGTGTGTGTGTGTGTGTGTGTGTGTGTGTACATAAAGATTTTTAAAGCTATACGAAATTGTCTCTCTGCTTTCTAGATGATATATATATATATATATATATGTGTGTGTGTGTGTGTGTAAAGAACGACGCTTGTGTAGAAGAGTGTTCCGCACAAGATGAGGCGGGAGAACGAGCAAGTGAAAAATGAGGTACCTCCCAGGAATCAAACCCGGGATCATCCAATTGCCAGTCGGATATGTTAACCACTACACCAAGGACCCAGATTAGTCAATACTAATTCTCCTACATACGAGCGGAATCAAATGCCCTGAGGGGGCACCTTCGCATGCCGTACATATATACATTTTAACTGCAAACAACACATGTAGGAGAATTACGTGCACTGACTAATCGGGGTCCTTGGTGTAGTGGTTAACATATTCGACCGGCAATTGGATGATCCCGGGTTCGATTCCTGGGAGGTACCTCATTTTTCATTTGCTCGTTCTCCCTCCTCATCTTGTGCGGAACACTCTTCTACACAAGCGCCGTTCTTTACATTAATTATACTCTGTGTTGTTTGTAGTTAAATGTGTATATATATATATATATGTTGGGGGTAAATGTGATAAATTGGTAATTATGCATAATTATCGGTAATTATGCATAATTGAAAATATCATGACTTAACCTAACCAATTGTCAAGGGCGTACAGTTGACCTAACCGGGCATTCAATTGACCTAACCTTGAATGCCCTGTTAGGTCAATTGAATTGAATGCCAGGTTAGGTCAATTGAATGCCCGGTTAGGTCAACTGTACGCCCTTGACAATTGGTTAGGTTAAGTCATGATATTTTCAATTATGCATAATTACCGGTAATTATGCATAATTACCAATTTATCACATTTACCCCAACATATATATGTCACAAGAGTCCATGACTTTGTTCTTATAAATTACCTCATTTCAAAATGAAATAAACAATAAACGTTGAATAAACTAAATAAATTAATGAATACATTTTTTATTCATGACATTCAAAGTATTTAGAACATAATCCCACACACACACACGCCACATCATACATACACATGACCACGTAGCATATATTTCTCTTACGAGCACCGCGGCTCATCAATTCTGAAACCTGCTCATTTTTAAAATTGTTGTTAAATACATACTTTGTTTCAGACTTTTAAAAATAAGTGATTTGTTTCTTCGTGTATTTGAGAGAATTATTCTTTATGAAATTAGTATAATATATATATATATATATATATATATATATAATATATATATATATAATATAATATATATATAGTGCGGTTATATAACATCCATAAATTCTTAAAGTGCAATAACCGCACTATATAAGTTTCTCTTCCAAATATATTTGCCCATTTCTTTTATATAGTTCGATTATCGTATTTTATATCTTTATGTGCTTCATAAAGGCGAAGGTTTAGAAGAGGTCATGACGACGCATTGTAAAACTTTTGGAGTCGCTGCAACAAATTTTTGTTAGAATCCAGAATGTAATGATCGTTAAGAACTCTGATGTTGATGCCATGTATTGATTTTTAATATGAAATTTAGTAATGATAAATTATTAATGATGTAATGTGGTGAATGTTGATGTAAAATTTCGTAATAATTATTTTAAATAGAACAAAATTACAGTTGGCAGAAAGGCAGTTGATCAATTGTAGGTCAAAGAGATTTTAAAATGCCCCCTTGAGGCAGTTTCGCTTTGGGGTTCCTAATAAGAGAACGTGTTTTCCTTTTTGTTAAAAATGTAAGTAATTTATTCTTTAAATTTGTTAAATTGGTTAACTTACTCCATGACATAGTGTTAAACCACGCGTTCACGCTCGTTATCTCCTCCATTATTACTCTATTTTTATGTTAATTACATAAACAAGTTAAACAGTGTAAAACGTTATTTCGATATTCCTTTCCCTTCCTTCAAAATGTTCAAAATGTCGGCTACAAGCTTTGGGCCTCAGCGGAAGGCCACGTTTACCCGATTGCCGTATATATATAGAATAGAAATCGGAGTAAATTGGAAGAAGATCGCGGATAACGTAATTTAAACAAAATTAAATAATAAAAATAAATAACTATGACATTTTGGTGTCGCGGTGAACACCTTCGGGTGGATCCAGTCTCAATTTCATCTCTATTTGCATTCCTATAAAATAGTTTAAAAGTGATCCTATTCAAAATGGCGCGTTAGGCAGTACAGCTTAATTGCCTCTCTCATCTTAACGAACGCAGTCCGTTTTGACTCACGTTTTGTTTAATTGCAAACTGACTCGTTTTCCGTTTTCTCTATCGTGGAGAGACACTTAACCTCTTAACGACCAAGTTTTTTGTAGGGGTAAGTTATGAATGCGTGTATTGGAAACGGTAGAAATTTGACCCAGTCCAAAAGAGGTTAACTTAATATTTTAAAAATCCCGTGCGGGGTGAGACGAGTGTCATATGTTGATTTTTAATACGAAATTTAGAAATGATTATTAACCTTCCTGTTATCGCAAGCAACGGAAATGGACAAGGTTATCAAAATTTCAGATCCGTTGTGAAGAGCCAAGTTTCAACTATATTAAGAATAGCATTTTAAGCGAATCTGTATTGCAAAATATCAATATTAAAACAACTTGAAATTATGGGGTACGAGTGGGCTTGGTACTTGAAAACTTAAATAAACATATAATACCAGAAACAATGTCAATTTTTTAGTAAATGAATCATTTTGTATAGCCAAGATGAAAAAAGAGTTTGATTGTATAATTTGTATTAGCATCGCACTGCTCTCCCCAAAGCCATATAACCATAACTCCACCAGAGACGGCATAAAATCATATAACGCATGCATTGTCGTATGTACAATTGCTCTCCTATTTTCCATTGCCTTATCATAGATTTGCATGCATATAAATACACCATAAAATTGGATATTTTTTATAAAAAACCATTTACTATTTCATTATAAATAAATTCAAAAACGTTCATTATAAATAAATACGTTCATAAAATTTTCACACCAATAGAAATTTTAGAAAAGGGGTTTCCATCAAACTAGAATAAAGTTTGAATATGAGAAATCGTGTAAATGTCATACAGTTTTCCAAAGAATAATAAAGGAATATAAAAATTGTCAATTATTTGTCTCCTGCCATCTATTTCCTTCCCAACCTCGATTCTGTGCACCAAAATATCTTAATCGAGATTCTCGACCGAGTATTACCTCAATCTTAATTAAATTTGCTTCCATCAATATATTATTATTGTTGGCACAGTACAAGGACAACCCATTATTCTCCGTTCATCATTCTAAATTCATACTTTTAAGGTAACTCCACCCTAAATATTCCATAATATAGTTTGATGACGTTCAACCCATAGGCCGCCTTTGTTTGCGGATCAATCCGCCTCAAACGAGACCCATAAAAACGGCAACTCGCGCGCGCAAACAAAACGTTCTTTGACCCTCTTAACTCCTTTTAATACCGTATGTTAACAAATGTTTTTAAGTACAATAACCGCATTTAAATAAGATGAGAGAGAGAGAGGCTTTCGTACTTAGTTCATTACCACTGAAAGCGACAATTGAAGAATATCAAAGAATATCCGAATATTAAAAGAATATCGAAATTCATATTCGTTTTCCGCAAACTTTCGTCACTTACCGTTTCTATTCTTTTAAAATTTTATAAGAATAATCTCGTTATTCTTATTACTTATATGATCTCGTATATAAAATTTGCCATGAAGAAAGAAGAAACAAGCAAAATACTTATAATAAACATTAAAATAATAAGTAATATTAAATATTTTATATTATTATGATACCGTTTAACTTCATAAAATAATATTATTAAAGAAATTTTCAATAAAACGGTGTTTGTTTTATTCTTAACCTAACTGACTCTTGTTTATTTTTTTGTTTAAGAAAAACAAATGATTTCATTCATCTATGAGTTAATTAAGGGGAAGAACAGTGGTATTTTAGAACAAAGGCATAGTTCTTGTTTTAAGTTTATACAAAGAAAATTTTATTCAAAAGGAATAATCGTATATATATATATATATATATATATTTCACCTACTCAACGGTCAACTCTGGAACAGTCTTCTCAATCCATCTTTCCTCCTGTCTATGACCTTCCATCTTTCAAACGCAGAGTGTCTGGGCATCTCGAAAACCCTGGACCTTGATTTTGGCTCTCTTCTTCTTCTATGGGGTGTGGGGGCGCTTTTGTAGGCATTTGTTCTTGGCTCCTCCTCCCTGCATAAAAAAATATGTGTGTACAGTATATTGGCTATTTAATATAAAAGGTAAAAAGGATCATTGCTCCATCCGTCTTTTCGGAAGACCGCGAAAGACAAACTGCTTAGATAACGTTCATGAAAACTATAAAGGCTCCTACCGCAGATTCAAGTCGGGTGTAATGTTAACAACACAATGGAACCTCTCCTCGATTTACTTGAGCGTGGAGTGATTTATTTTTTAAAGAAAAGTATATTTCACCAAGAGATAAAAAACAAAAAAAAAGCTCTCTCGTTTCCAAGGTCTGAATAAAGTTATGCCTGTAGGACATTGTAGTTCTTATGCAGGGCTACGTCGTAGCCAATGTCGTAACACCACTTCCCGTTGATCAACGAAGTTTAGCGACATTGGGTAGGATAGTAGTTAGATGAGAGATCGTCCGCTGCGTCCAGACTATGTAGCGACCCGTGGTTCGGATCCCACGTAAAGCTTTAGTAGGTCCCCTCCCTCATATGACCTTAGATGTTGAGAAGGAGGTTAAACAAACCAATCATTATTATTAGTTCTTAGGCAATTCTAAATAATGAACTAATCCATGAAAGTTCACATATCAGCTTCTCATAGCTTTGAGACTCTTCGTGTTCATGTTGAAATCTGAAATGCTTTGCATAACTTTTCTTGGTACTTTTCCGTTATACCCGACAATTTCTTCTTTCCCGATTAGGTCAACTGTACGCCCTTGACAATTGTTAGGTTAAGTAATGATATTCTCGTTAAAATATTTGTTAGTTTTAACTAAAATATCACAACTTAACCTAACCAATTGTCAAGGGCGTACAGATGACATAACCGGAAAAAAAGAAATTGCGGGTATAAAGGAAAAGTACCTTTTTCTTTGCAAGCTCCCATAGTAACTCAGTAGTTAACACTATTTCCCCATAAGCGAAGCGAAGACGAGGTTCGAATCCCGTTGGTGTTTGAGCGCTGTCCCAGCTTCTGGCCATTTTGACCAATTATTATAACTTTAATTTTTAGGTGAGGTAAAGAATAAAGCATACAGAACATTATGTGATGGAATATTACATCAAACGCGACTGTAACTAATTTTTAAATGTTTAAATAAAATACAATTTCTTTTTTCTTTATTAAAAATATCAACATAATACACTAGTCTAATTTAAAGTATCTTTATATGAAAGAAAAATACTATTTGAACTAGTTCCGTACAATAATATTGTCAGGTTTTAATGGCCTAAATATGACTTCATAATAACTCTCAAAAGTTGTATAGAATCAAAACCTAAAGATGTCACCTTTAAATAGAATATAGTTATGAAAACAACCAATGATGTAAAACTACAGAACTACAATGAATGAAAAGCGATTATATTCTACAACCCTACCTTATGTGCGCTTAGATTATATATATATATATATATATTTAAATTCCTTAATTCAAGTACAAAAGAAATAAGAACGAACAACTTAACACCTTTAAAGACTGTACATATATAGTTATAATAATAATAATAATAAAAAAATATAGCGTTCGTTGAAATAAAAAAATATAACATTATTAATTTTTACAGTAGTTGTTAACAATCGTCATTGTCTTAAATAAGAATTTGTTATAAAATACAACTTCAGAATATAACATTTACACGTTGAAAAAGGAGATTATCTTATCAGTCACACTTTAAAACAAAAAATCACACTTTAAGAAAGGAGCACTTCTGGTACTTTCCTGTTATCCCGGACCCCAGGATATCCTCGCTTTTCGGTCCTAAATTCTAACTAATAATGTGACAGTCCTAAATTATGTAGAACCATATTTTAGAGTGTGTGTATATATATTAATATATATTTATGATTGGTTAGGTTAAGTTGTAATATTTTCGTTAGTTTTAACAAAAATATCACGACTAAACCTAACCAGTTGTTGGGGTCCGGGATAACAGGAAAGTACCGCACTTTTATTTCTGGACTAATGATGCGTTGAGCAGTAAAATTTACGCCTCAGAAATAATTTATAGCAAGAAATATAAAATTTACACCTCAGAACGAAATTTACACCAGTAGTGGTATAATTTAAACCACAGACGTAACTTGGATTTCAGCCAAAAGAATTATAATTTACAATTAACGGATTTTTTCCTTTGTAGCACCTCCATTGACAATTGGTTAGGTTAAGTAGTGATATTTTCGTTAGTTTTAACGAAAATATCACGACTTAACCTAATCAATCGTCAAGGGCGAAAGAACAGAGTTAGATTAGGTTAGGTTAAGGGATCACCCGAAGATTAGGGCCCCCAGCCTCAATTACCAAATATCTTCGTTAAAACTAACGAAAATATCACGACTTAACCTAACCAATCGTCAAGGGCGTACAGTTGACCTAACCGGGCATTCAATTTAATTTATTACCATAATAAATGCAAAAAACTTCACTTTTCTACGTGAAAGTCAAATTATGATAATAAAACCCACTATAATAGACAGTTTATTTCCACAACAGTTTCGATGCCCACTGGCATCCTCTTCGGGTGGATACAGAAAAACGAATGAACCAAAAACAAGAGGGAAAACAGTCCAGGGACCACTAAGAAATTCGCATTTAGGTTAGATCCCGTTCTCCCGACACCAGAAGGGCATTTTATTAAAGGGTCCCGCTTATAAGTACATTCGCAGAAATTAAAACTATCTTCTTGTTCTATACATACAGATTCTATTATTTTGACATAATTACTGCATTTATTATTACATTTACGTTTTTTTAACATTTAATATTATTACCTTTACATTTATTATTACATTTATTTTATTACATTTATTATTACATTTATTATTATTGCTGGACCCTCTAATGAGATTCTTGGTCAAAAAATCCCTTACGGCGTCGGGTGAAAGGGTGCAAACCTAAGTGTGAATTTCGTGAAGGTCTCTGGATTGTTTCCTTACTCGTTTTTGGTTCATTCGTTTTTTCGATAAAATGTAAATGGAATAATAAACGTAATAGTGATTAATGTAAATGTAATAATAAAAGTAATAAATGTGGAAATAAATGTAAATGCAATAATAATAAATGTAATAATAAATGTAATAAAATAAATATAATAATAAATGTAAAGGTAATAATAATAAATGTTAAAAAACATAAATGTAATAATAAATGTAGTAATTATGTCAAAATAATAGAATCTGTATGTATAGAACAAGAAGATAGTTTTAATTTGTGCGAATACTTATAAGCGGGACCCTTTAATAAAATGCCCTTCCGGTGTCGGGAGAACGGGATCTAACCTAGGTGCGAATTTCTTAATGGTCTCTGGATTGTTTCCTTCTCGCCTTTTTCATTCCTTTTTCGGTTGATAATTTCTGTAATAATAAACAACAATGTAATAATCAATGCAATAATAAATTTATAATTTCTGTAATAAATAATAATGCAATAATAAATGTAATAATAACTGTAATAATTATGTAAAAAATAATAGAATCTGTATGTATAGAACAAGAAGATAGTTTTAAATTTGTGCGAATGTACTCATAAGCGGGACCCTTTAATGAAATGCCCTTCCGGTATCGGGAGAACGGGATCTAACCTAGGTGCAAATTTCTTAGTGGTCCCTGGACTGTTTTACCTCTTGTTTATGGTTCATTCGTTTTTCTGTATCCACCCGAAGAGGATGCCAGTGGGCATCGAAACTGTTGTGGAAATAAACTCTGTCTATTAGAGTGGGTTTTTATTATCATAATTTATTATCATATTTGGTACTGTAAAGCAAAAAACAAGAATACATGGAGGCCCTGATCTTCAGGTGATCCGGTTAAGTTGTGATATTTTCGTTAAAACTAATGAAAATATTACGACTTAACCTAACCAATCGTCAAGGGCGAAAGAACATAGTTAAGTTAGGTTAGGTTAAGTCGTGATATTTTCGTTAAAACTAACGAAAATATCCCGACTTAACCTAGTCAATTGTCAAGAGCGACAGAACACAGTAAAACAATGTGGGTACCATAAAGAAAAATACCCCAATTAACTTAATTGCATCGCCAGTAACATTCTTCTCCTTCGCACCTCAGATATGTAATTTACACCTTATTAGAAAAAAATAATTTACACCTCAAGAGATGTGTTATATACGCCTCAAACATAAAATTTGCACCAAATGAGGCACGTTTTGCGACACAGATATAACCGAGTTTCATTCATTAAGCATCTATTTTCGGTGAGTTCACCAAAATGGGGGTAAACAGAGAACTGAGTTCAAAATATCAATTCTTTCCGACCATAGTCTATAATTCTATAATATTTGTTCACTACAAATTCCCGATGTGTCGCCGTATTTATAAATCAACCTTATTTATATATATTTTTTTTTTAACTGCAAACAACACAGTATAATTAATGTAAAGAATGACGCTTGTGTAGAAGAGCGTTCCGCACAAGATGAGGAGGGAGAACGAACAAATGAAAAATGAGGTACCTCATCTTGTGCGGAACGCTCTTCTACACAAGCGTCGTTCTTTACATTAATATATATGTATATATGAAGGGTGGTTTTATTTTCATTATCTATCACACCTTAAAAGAATAAAAACAATTTTGGGATATTGGAATGGCAATTCTGATTTTTAAAAAAACCACATACAGTATAAAAGATTGTTATAACACCTAAACAGCAAATATATTTCTCTCCACACATAAAATATAGTATAAATATACCATATTTAAAAAGGTCATTTTTATAGTTCACTATATCTCCTAAACTCTTTACAAACAGACCAAGCATCGATGAAGAGTGTGAAACAGCCTGAAAT
Source organism: Bathynomus jamesi (assembly GCA_023014485.1). Taxonomy (NCBI): domain Eukaryota; kingdom Metazoa; phylum Arthropoda; class Malacostraca; order Isopoda; family Cirolanidae; genus Bathynomus; species Bathynomus jamesi. Next base: position 103,220 of record JAJOZX010000609.1, read on the forward strand.
CTATAATGAAAAACTCTTCATTGAATAGCTTAATACAGCGATAACAATAATTTACTTTAGTACATTTTAGTACATAAAATGAACAGTATAATTCCATCTTTGATGAGGAGAATTTATGATGGTCTGAACGACGGTTCATGATCTGGGGGTCGACCCCTCTGCAGCATCTCGCCTTATTTCTGAGTATTTGGTGAAAGAGGGAATTGCTTTCCGATCTCCTCCTGCCCTCATATTATATATATAATATATATATATATATGCACTAAAATCACAGAATAACACGTGATCTTATTAATAAGCAAACAACCACAGGGAAAAGGAAAAGGAAACACGAAGTCCGAGCGCTTTCGTGATATATTCACATCTTCAGGGAGAAACATGTGAATATATCACGAAGATGTGAATATATCACGAAAGCGCTCGGACTTCGTGTTTCCTTTTCCTTTTCCCTGTGGTTGTTTGCTTATATATATATATATATATATATATATATGAAAAATTATTTCACGAAAGTGACACGTGAAAAATATTTATGATGAATAAAACCACGAAGGAAAAAGAAACACAAAGGGGTGCTCAAGCGCTTTCGTCTAATGACATCATCAGGAACACTGGAGTGAAAGGACAGATCAAGGCAAATATAGGTTACAAAAATAAACATACATACATATTCATATATATATATATATATATATATATATATATATATATATATATATATATATATATATATATATATATACACATACACATATACATCCATATACATACATATAGTAAGCATAGAAAAAATTGTGGGAGGAGCAAACAACATTTGTATGGAAAATTGACACTTATAGCACTTCGGCCGACATTCAATATAAATTCAAATGGCTTGTTTATGAAACAAGTCACAAAAGAATAAAGAATAAAAATAAATATAATATTGGAAGAAAAAAAAAAATTAAAAATTACAAAATAATGCCTTAGTGATATAGTATATGTCAGCCTAATTTCCTAAATAACCATAAAGAAATAAACCAACAAATAAAAAACCAAAAATTGTAAGTGGAGTCTACAAATTCAAGCTCAAAAGGGAAGTTTACAATCAATTTAATAGATGATGCCAAATTGATATATATGTCACAAAGAAATAAAGAAATAAACCAAAAAAAAAAATAAAAAATAAAAAAATAAAAAAAAATAATAATAATAAATTGAAAAATAAATTTTAAGAGAGACACACCAATTTATAAGGGAAAGATTACCAAAGGTTTTTTAGTTATTGTCTGAATCATGCATATTATGGTCACAAACGAATAAAAAAGTACAAGTAAATATAAATTGGAAAACAAAATGCCTAGATGATATATAAAGAACCATAAAAATATATACAACATATATACGGTATATATACGAAATATCGTGGTTTTATTCATCATATATATATATATATATATGTGTGTGTGTTGTGTGTGTGTGTGTGTATATATATTCCATTTTGAGTAGGAAGCTACTCGACTGTAAATTCGTTATTGCTCTGACTTAAATTTAACTAAATTGATCAATATTTTCCTTTGTAAATGTCGTTTAATTTTAAATCATGTAAAATATTTGATGAAGGTTTTTTTTACAGCTTTAATGTTAATTTAATTTTGAAGCTATTTTATCATTAGAGAGATAATTACTCTAATATCATCTTTCCAAATTAGTTAATTTTAACGTTATTCATTAACTGAAGTTAGATTAACTTCAGGTTTTGCGCTTATGACGTGCATAAAAAAGGAATAAAATTTTCATCATTCAGTGATTTTCAGCCAGTAAAAATCTGTAAAAAAAAAACTTTTACGTTCTCTGTAATTTGTACACTAACTCTTATCCATTTAATTTACTTATTTTTTATTAAAATGTTCTGCTATAATTTAAATTACATTGCTTAGGCCTACGTAAATTCTTTTTTTTTTATTTATCATAATCCTATCCATTAACTTCGTAGAAATTATTCGATTTGATTGATTTCCTGCGTTCGCGAGAGGCGAGAGAGGTAACTAAAATGTACTTGTTCTTTGGAATAATGTTGAAGCCTTCTTCCTCACTTCCAACCCATTTGAACCAGTTAATCTGAAGTATCTGAACGGAACCTTTTAGTATATCTCACCTTTTTCGTTTAAACCTTTGCTAAAAGAGCTTAGCATTTTTATATTAATTCCTTTAATGGAGGATAATCTTACCATTCAGGTAATCCTGAGAAATGGGGAAATATTAAATGAAATTATAACTCTTGGAAGGTGTTTTTTTATGTAGAAAAGTGGGTCCAAGGCCGAATACCCACTAGAACGCCCCTTCCCCCTCCTATAGATATATCATTTTGTATTTTAATGAGGTTTTTAGATCTTTTTTTTTGTTTTTTCTAAATATTTGTTTTTTCTGCAAACATTAAATAATATTTCTTTGATAAAAAGGAAATATTTAAAAACATTGAAGAAATCACAAAATTTTACACTTTCAGAAAAATAATAAATTTCAACAAGAAGTTGTTGCGGGTTATATTCTTTGGTTAGATTAACATGGGTTAGATTAAGCTTAGCTAGGTTAGGTCGTAAGTTTTAAGAGCGTGGCTAAAATGTCCCGTCGTCGATCAGGTGAGTGCAAGTCCGGAAACAAGCAGTGGCGTAGCGTGGGGTGTGCGGGGTGTGCGGACCGCACAGGGCGGCCACTTTGGGGGGCGGCCAATTTTGGCCAAGGCTGGCATTACGGTACGGTATGGTACGAAATACCATATTGTTTTCTATGTTTTAAATTGAATTATTAAATTTTTTTTTTTATTGTCTATCATCACGGTTTCAATTTTCATCATTATTACATTGTTCCTCAATCAATAAAATGTAAATCCTTTATATACGTGTGTTTGCTGTAGTGGAAGGTATGTTACGTTTAAGGAAGGGGACGGCCAATTTGGCTACCGCACAGGGCGGCCAAAACCCACGAGTCGCCACTGGAAACAAGATGACTGTATGTTGGTACCAACATACAGTCATCTTGTTGTTACATAATATTCATCAGAAGCAATATTTTCATCATAATAAACATGTAAACTTCATCATAACCACTTCATTAGTTAACATAACTTTTTTTAGTCAAAATATTATTTTAAAAAATGCTCTTAAGAGGCACTTCATATTGATGTTGTTTTTTTATAAGCCACAAACCAATGGAGCATACTATAGTTTGCGCAGGCGCAATGTCCCTTCCATTTTCATTATACATTTCACCCATTGTTCATTGATGATACTTTTTTCATCGCTCTGAATATAGAGAAAACATTGTATCACTTGTTTTTCTTCATTCCGGCGCCAACAGCCACGCATCAATAGCAACACTATACAATATAGCGGAATTGGGGCTGAATTTCAGACTAAGGCTATTCCACTTTCGGCATTATTACCTCATGACCGGTCCTTATGAAGCTACATTGCAGACAAAGCATATATATATATATATATATATATATAGGCCCATAAATATATATATATATATATATATATATATTATATATATATATATATATATAAGGGGAAAGAACATAATACTGGTGAATAAATAAATAGTGGTGATGTTCAGCTCTTACATTAAATTTTGATCTAACGTCATGCGTGTGTTCCATCTGAACGAAAGCGTTTTAAAATAATTGTTAATTGTTGTTGAATTTTGCGTTAATTAGAAGTAAAATAGTTCCTTAGTATAACCTCCAACGAAAAAAAAATGTAATCTTGTTGATGAATTATTTCGTCACTGACATTTTTAAATTGGTGAAAGAAAAGGTCGTTTCCTGATTACGTTATTTTAATTAAAATACTAATTTAAAATCTTAAAAGTTAATCCTAAAATTAGACCAAGGATCATTTACTACACTGCAGCCAGCCAGACAGTCATCTCTTCACTCATTCTGAAATGGCTTGTCGTTCCTAAGACAACCTCAAGGTACACTGACAAAATACTACATTCGAAGATAATCATTCATTCATTATTTTTTTTTTATCAGAAACTGAGAAAATTAAAGTAGTCTCTCTCTCTCTCTCTCTCTCTCTCTCTCTCTCTCTCTCTCTCTACTGCAGTCAATTCCGTCGTTTAATTATAAAATATCAGATGTCAGTGAGCGAATTTGTGGGAAAAAGGATTTTCCTGACACACATACAGAAATACAGAGAGAGAGAGAGAGAGAGAGAGAGAGAAAGAGAGAGAGAGAGAGAGAGAGAGAGAGAGAGAGAGAGAGAACTAGCATCAGGGTCTTTAGCAAAACATACCTAACAGTTACAAATATAACGTCAGAATAAGCCATTTCATTTGAATAATCTCTCCATAATAGTAAACTTGCGTTTGTAAAATAATGCTTTATACGAAGGAAGGAAAATGTAATTGGAATGTCAATGAAACTGTAAAAAATTACAATATATCTAAACTGTAATATCGTGCGACATTTTTAGCCTTTTACTACAATATATGAATGCACGTTCTGACTGTATAGTTTGTCATTTAACAACGTTTTCAGCCAAAATGGATTAACAATAGAGGATAGCAACGACTCAGAGGCACACGATTTAACATAGAAGGGGAACTATCTGGCTTTGTATTGAGCTGCGACTAGATTTTTATTTTAGTTTTGGTTTGTAGGAGTAAAATTTACGTGAACTCTACTTTTCTTAACTGTAAAAATATAAATGGTCGTACCTGATTACCCATTTTGGTAGATACTTTTAAATAAGTACAGCTGTTTTCTCGAACCAAAAGTTAGGTTTGTAATAACACCTCTTTTTGGAGGCATAAAGAACCTTACCAATGAACTTGTACATTACTAAGTTTGCATAAGTGGTGAAGTCACTAAGTGACACGTCCATTTTTTTAATATAAGTTCTTGTCCATAAAACTAATGAAGGGTGACATGAGAAAGTGATATACTGTATGTCTATTTTTAAAAAAATAATTGATCCGTAACCTGAAGAGTTAGTGGCGTGTGAGAGAGTTAATTAATTCTTTGGTTCGAGGAAGACAAATTTACTTAACCGAAAGTTTAGATAAGGAAATTTAGCATCTGCCGAATCTCAGTGTTAATTTTTATGCCTTTTTATTCACGCTCAAAATCAAGGAACAAAATCCTTGAAGAAACAAATCCTTCAAAAATGTAATGGCTTAATTTTCCCTTGTCACCCTCCAAATATTAATTACTTCCTCTATCCACTTCAGATTATAATTACGCTTTTTAACATCTTTGGGAAGTTAGATTTTTAAAATATACAGGGTGGGCCATAAGTGAGTTTACCGAAGTAAGTTTAACGAAACTCGCTTCGATAAAACGACTTATGGCCCCCCTGTATTTTCAGTACTCTTCCCAAGTATAATTTCTTTAACTTTAACGAAAGTTAAGTTTAACAAAACTCACTTTGATAAAGCGACTTATGGCCCACCCTGTATTTTCATACAGGGTGGGCCATAATTTTTTTTAACTTTAAAGAACAGTGAATTGTTTTTACAATTTTTTTTTATACTATACAGAATTATTCCCGTAAGACAATTTATTTCATATTTCAAATAACATTTTTCAAAAACGAGATAAATTATCAGCAAAATTTACAAATAAATTAGCTATTAGCTAAATTTATTAATTCATTTACTAGCCTCTTTTAATACAATTATTATAGTATATATATATATATATATATATATATATATATATATATATATATATCCACATCATAAGTTTCTCTCCACTGAATTATTAAAAGTATTATCTGGCCTTCTGCAAGATCAAGGAAAATGTGAAATTTAATCCTTGATCTATAAAAATGTGTTTTCATTTCCCAACTTAAATTTTCCAGACTTTCTTTGAATAAAAACGTACAGAAATTTTCGTTGGGTACAGTAAATTTCAAGGTTTTTCATCCATGATGTTGGTAATTTTAATTAAATAATAGATGTAAGAATTTTTTTTTTAATATCTTATAGATATTAATGAGGAATTAGCGGTTGTAAAGGACATATGAAGGACATGTAAAGGTCATGTAAAGGATATGATTACGTCTTGGAGTTTCGTTTGGAGCCTTTTATATATTTTTTTCTAGCATTAAGTTTTTCGTTTTGGTTAAACGATGTGAGGAGGGAGTTGTTTCCATATGCCGAAACTATCAGTCCTTAGTTTTTAACAAGTTATATTTGTTTCATACTCCAATTTTTTATATAATTTCCTTTCGGGGGGTGGATGGGGGTGAGGGGGATTTTCGAGAGCGAGGTTTTGCTAAAGGGTCATATAGAGACCATCTATAACTGATACTTACTAATAAATATAGTCTGATTATTTTTTTCATCGTGTAATTTGCTGTTTAATCAGTTATCTAATTAAAATAAATTTTAAGTTTATTATATACACCTAACCTAACCTAACCTAACCTAACCTAACCAAAAACATTATCCCATGAAATAAATATTTTTTTATAGCAATACCAAACCAAAACTAAGCTACAAAAAAGTTTACAAATAAATTAATTCATTTTTAAAAATATTAAAAAAAGCTTAAATTTCCGAACATATAAATATGTTCCAAAAACTACATTAAAAATTGCTACGATTGAGCTACTCTCTTCAAAGGTTATTCGATGTTTTTATCTTGAAAATTTCCTGTGACAGAAAACCAGTTTTTTTTATGCTCAGTTCAAGAGGTTTTACAATAAATCCTTTGTAAGTTTTAAAGGATTTATTGTAATATATATATATATATATATATATATATATATTATATATATATATATATATATATATATATATATATATATAATATATATATACAGGGTGATTCAAAAGTCAGGTTACATAGGAAAATACTGTATTATGTAATGATACAGGGGAATAGTCACACGAGTGTGTATATATACTGTATATATATGGGGAAGAAACACAAGCTTGCTGTGCATCTTTTTCCTGAAGAATCATGCACCAGGACTGATAATAACTGGAGGTGTCTGCATTACAAACTAACAAAATTGCAATAAATTGAATACGAATATGGATGTTTTTTGGACTAGACTAACACAGAGTATTGTTGCTTTCAGTGGTGATGAACCACGTAGGAAAGCTTCGTCAGTACTATGACCTCCCTATTTGCTTTGTTTACCTTGAAATGGGCGTATGGGCGGAATGGTGCTCTATGTGGAAAGATGTTTAACTCTTCATACTTCCACTTAAACTATGAATTCGTCGAAATATATATATATATATATATATATATATATATATATATATATATATATATATATATATATATAATATATATATATATATATATAGTAACGCTCATCCATATCATTATCATACATATATATATATATATTAACTTATCGCACTACATTATAAATAAGTCTCATACCTAAAACAAAATTTAATTATTTCATTAATTTACCAATAAAAAGAAAGTCAAGTTTTACGTTTGATTAAAAAAGAAAATGCTTTACTGATTAATTTAATAATAAACCAAATAATTTTAAATTTTAATAAAAGAAGTACTGCTTTAAAATCAATAATTTGAACCAACCGTACGTGGACGCTTTCCTATAAAAATAAACTCGTAATGCCTTCAAGCTCGAATTATTTATTATGCCTCTGGGAACAAAAATTTCGGTTCATACTTTATTAATGGGTTTAAAAAACAAAAAATATTTGCCTCCCTTTTTACAGTTTTACAGTATACATATACGAATTTATTAGTTTTTCAGATAGTAATGGCGATAGAGCTTCTTCTATCTACGGGTGTTTGTTAAATTAACCGTTACGAACGAAGGTTTTTAAAGTCGTAGAGGTCGTAGAGTTGTTGCAGAAGCTTAGTGCAATAAATTTACAGTCGTAAGAACTGTAAAATATTGTGGAAATTGTAGTAGCAGTCAAGATTAACATCGTCCAAGACGAAAGAGGAAAAAAAATGCTTCGTAAAAAGGGTAAAATAGTAAAGGAGAAAAAGCTTAAATTTAAGAGGAAATTGACTTTTGACCTGAATACAAATTCATTCGCTTTCATTTCAATTTCATCAATATATATATAATAATCAATTAACGGCCAATATACACGGTGAACCAAAAGTAGGTGGACAGTAGGTTGAATACGGTTTGTGTTATATTATATTATAACTATGGTGTTCATTATAACTATGTGTTTGTGTTTATTATATTAAATATTATAACTAAATTTATTTAAATTTTATTTTGTATTATAGTATACAAAAAAATTAAATATGTATTCTCAAAATAAACGTTATCATTTACTGTCCACCTATATTTGGTTCACCCTATATAAGTTTTTTTGCATTACATCACTCGAATCAACCCCCATATCCAGATTATCAGATTCCAGACACAGATTATCATCTCAAAATTTTAAAATAAATACAAATTATTGTACAAAACATAATAATTACGTTTATGTATTTATTACATTAAAAAATTTGGATCACCTGATGATCAGGGCCCCCAGCCTTCTTTAATTAGCTTTATAAGGCTAACTAACGAAACTATCACGACCTAACCTAACCAATCGTCAAGGGCGTACAGTTGACCTAACGATTGGTTAGGTTAGGTCGTGATATTTTCGTTAGTTAGCCTTATAAAGCTAACTAGAGAAGGCTGGGGGCCCTGATCTTCAGGTGATCCAAAAATTATACTTTGGTTATTTTTGTAGTCCGCATTTTTATAATCTCTGCGTAACTCTTTTTAACAGTTTTTATAAAAGAAAAAACCAAATCTTTGCGAGTCATATCACGGCTTTGCATGAACGAATAAGCATACACACTTGCTAATTCCGTTATATAATATTATAAAGTATAAGGTCTTTTAAGTTTTTAAGTTAATTAAAGTCACAATCTTGAGAATTCTTTGCTTATATTCCCATTTTAAATAAAGAACAGAATTTTCAAAGGACGTACGTGAAAATTACGTTCCTTTGAAATGTCTGATAAGATTTTAAAGCGCCCTTCGTTAGTGCTTTTTAAAATTTACGTAAGAGTGAATGCAAACTATAGGTATAATGACCACTGTACCATTATCATTACCAATGTACCATTAATATACGGACAATCAAAGAACATTTTTACAGTGTACAAATGTACATATTATTCCTACATTTACGAATTTTACCAGTTCTTCTCTGATACTCAAACTGTAACGTGTGCTAACATCTCCTACAATGCGTAACTTAATTCAGTAACACTTAAATAAATACTGTAGGGTATTTTTAGTAAAAACTATAAATGAAGTTAATAAAATAATAATTAAATAAAAAGTACATGTACAAATATAATTCAAGGCTTCACAATGCATAAATAAAAAGTTTATGTACTCTATGTGCTCTACGTACTGTATTAGCATTACATTTAGTACAAAACAAATTGTGAATTGAAATAAATTTGTGTATTTGTACTTTTATATAATTTTTGTACATATGAGTACGATATTGAAGTGTCATTAAACCTTAATTAATATTATCATGAACATCATTACTGTGTAGTAGACCAGGGGGTTCCCAACCTTTTTTCGGCTGCGTACCCTTCAATGGCTTCGGCAAGTGCCCCGTACCACCCCTACTCAAAATTGCTCAAAAGACGATGTAACCGATACACCATTTTTTGAGAGTACATTTCCATGTGAAAATTCGTCCCAAAGCAGGATGTCGCGTACACCTGGGAATTTTCTCGCCTACCTCCATTCGGGAACCCCTGGAGTAAACGATCTGTTCAAACCGAAATAAGTTGTTTTTTTTTGTTGTTTTTTTAGCGGGGTGATAAAGTTCACAATATTTACAAACCAAAAACCTAAAATGAAAAGTTTGAACAAAATGAAATAATAAAACGCTGTTAAACATGAATTTCACTCGGAAGCTTCTCCTGAAGACATAGCCTTCCTGGCTGCTCCCCGAGGTCGGGTAAAAGACTCCAGCACCATTTTTATGTAGTTATTTGTTTTAAGAAAGGTTTCAATGGATTTGAAACAAATGTAAATTTTCCCTTGATTAAAAATGAGGATGTAAAAAGCTCATTAGCAGTCATTATTAATTTCTCCACCATTGTTAAAATTAATGTAATTTTTGTAACCATTTATAACAATTTTCCCCCTAAGCGTAGTGAAGAAATTGAGGTCGGGGGTTCGACTCCCAGTGATGCTAGTTAATAACAATCTAGGAGTTAGCACAATGGGCAACATTCATCTGGTCTAAGCATTGTGTCAGTTTCTGGTTCTCCTGGTTGATTATTATTATCATCACTATTTTTCCTCTCTCTCTCTCTCTCTCTCTCTCTATATATATATATATATATATATATATATATATGTTTGTTCTGTAGTGGTTAGCATCGCTGACTACGAGTTCCCCGACCTAGGTGGCACTCAGCTCACCCAGCTGTTCATCCTTCCATACAAAAAACTTGATTGGTAGATAAGTAGGTACCGTGGGTAGCCTAGTGATTAAGACGCTGGGCTACTGATCAGAAAGTTATGAGATCGAGTCCGGGCGAGGAATTTGTAATTTCTGACCAACCAGGGTTGAGTCGTGATTTGGATTCCACGTTAAAATGTAGGCTTAAGGTGGGGCAACAAGCTTGACTCTCGTCAGAATAAACAATTCGGATAGAACCTAAACCAAGGTTACTAAGGTCTATATAGATCAGCGTTGCCACTCCTTGAAAATTTTTGCTAGATCTTGAAAAATCGACTCGACAAAACAATCAGTATGTGTATCTCAGCCTGTTTTTTATTTTAATTTAAAGTTCTAATGAAAATAATCACAGAGTAGCGGATTAGCAGTTCCTTGAAAATTTTTATCCATCTAGAAAAAAATCTTACGCATGTTTACTTGGACTATGTCTTTCCCTTCTGGAAGCTCCCTCTTCATTCGTGCGAGTAAATGAAGGCGGAAGTTGCTTTCTATTTTAATCTTGCCCTCGCAACCAACCATGTTTGCTTGTTAGGGACTTGGCTGAGAAATTTTCATGTTGGTTTTATTCATGGTGTTAACCAAATATTCCGTTGCTCACGCAATTCCTTTGGTAGGATATTAAACATTTTTAGGTCTTGCATAGTGAATGACGTTTGTTGTCCCGTTGTCTTATAGAGTTGATGCCAAATCTTCCTGTACAGTCATTCAGATGTACTTTTATTTCGTTTTTACAATTAAGAATTGATCTTTCAAATATTTCTTTCGCATATTATTTTGTATCATTATCGGTGACTTTCAAATGAATACAGTTAATTTTAGAGATCTCAAAACATGACGAGTAATCTTCATGTTCTGTCTCTATTCATTTTAGACGTCAAGTTTTTTGGAGGGCTTCAATCTGCCATATCTCGTTTTCTGTGAGAACGTGTGAGAACGAAGCACTACTCATTTTCTGGGATACAGAAGCAAACACTTTCATAATAATTTAAGATGATGTTCCGTATGCTGCTATAAAACTTCCATACGAGTCCCTATGATACTTTTAATATCGCATTGTATTCTGAACTCTGCAACTATTAACCCTCAATACTAGACTGAGACATTTGTTACGTAAATACTCCAGTAAATACTACCCCAGTCTAGTATTTGAGAGTTAATACTACTAATTTTACATATCTGACTTGGTATTTTGATATAATTCGAGTGTGTGTTTGTGTTTCATATAATGATAAAAATGGTTTCATAATAAAAAATCTTTAGAATTTTTTAATTAAGAAGTAAAGACTGATTTTAGCTGCAGTGGTTCGTAATTTTAATCTAGTTAAAAACCACTGCGGCTAAAATGTCCTGAACCTATGAAATTTTAGTCTCAAAGCTGCAAAGAAGGATTATGAGGGATTTATCTACAACGCTGAGACTGGAAATTTTATGAAATAATTTTCGTGGAACTGATTACTTGAAAATAATTTAATCGAGGTGGGTGACACCATCTATTGGAGGAAATGTCAGTTAAATTCCATTTCAGTTTATTTTCATTAATCGAGTGTAATTACATGCACATCAGTTTTATGTTAATCAGGAATAACATACTAACAGCAACTTAAGTTTTAAGATTAAATAATTAGAAATAAATTTACCTTACCTCGGTGGGATTCGAACCAATGTTCCTGAAGATTCAAATTTTGCGATCGCCACATTACTCACTAGATCATAAGACGTTAATGTACAATGAGAGAGTTTTATATATAGTCTCTTTCTCATTGGCTTTAGTATGTCTATTTTAATATGTATACTGTTTCTATATATATATATACAATGAAAAATGACTCATCAAGTGTCGCTGTTCACGAAAGTCAAATTAATCATTAGAAGTGTTCGATGATTGACCGTTTATAAACTCGATAAAAATTATAATCTCAGTGAGATTTTATTTATATTATTTGGGTTTTGGTCTTGCTTGCTTCTGTCTTAAGTCCTAGGCACTTCCTTGAGAAATGAGAGTGAACAGGACAGACTTGACCTTTACCATGTTGGTTTATTTCAAGTTAATTAGTTTTGCAACCCTGATTTTCTCTGAAATTTTATTATGGCTTTGTGTCGTTTAATGGTGCATTCTTTTTCCTCCTTTTCTTTTCATCTACATTTTCATTTATACATGATACTTGCATCATCTGTGCTGACTTTGTTGTTAGTGATGTTAAATATTACTGTCTCATTTTCATTTATATACTATATATATATATATATATATACCTTTTAACCTTTCAACCTTTCAAAGGTTCCGCGCGATGATTCCTCATTTCACGAAAGTCAAGCTTGTCGCCCCTCCTCTCGAGTTGGCCTGGTGAAGTAGTGAGTTGGTTTCTCGTACTCTCCACCTCACATAGCCAGGTATGCCCGGCTCATCGGGGATTGTTCTGTATATATATGTGTGTGTGTGTGTGTGTGTGTGTGTAACTAAAAGTAATAGTAAGACATTCTGTTAAATGTAAAACAATGTGTTTAATAGTATAACAAATAATATAACAAAATAAATTAGTTATCCACCAGTTATAAAATAAAGAGTACAAATTTAAGAAAAATATATAATTTAATGCATTAACTTACGGCGATGTCGTAATTATTGCGCTTTGTAAAGTAACTTAAAATTATGTTTCGAAAGTTTTGAGATAGCCTAAACTAAATAGATACGAGTCATTTAAAGTAGTGATAGCAATAGCTTCAATGTTAAATTTTTTGGATCAAATGTAGAATTCGGACCCCAGCCTTTTTTAGTTAGCTTTATAAGGCTAACTAACGAAAATATCACGACCTAACCTAACCAATCGTTAGGTTAACTGTACGCCCTTGACGATTGGTTAGGTTAGGTCATGATATTTTCGTTAGTTAGCCTTATAAAGCTAACTAAAAAAGGCTGGGGTCCGAATTCTACATTTGATCCAATTTTTTTTTTACATTATTATCACATTTTTACAAAGTTTGAATAATCGAGGAAATGAAGCGATTGTAGTGTTATGAAATATTAAACACGACAAAGTTATATACTTAAACGTTTAAAGGTGTTTTTCTTCTAGATATTATTGAACACTGATTATGTTATTTGGAAATAAAAGTGTATTTGGCATTACGAAAAGAATAGCCGTTAAGGAGTTAGCTATATAATATTAAAAAAAAAACAATTTTGAAATACTCCTTCACGATGAGTGTGTTGTTAGATTTTTTTTTTTTTTTTTTATCTATTTCCCTGATTTTAAGTGTTTTTTTTTTTTTTTGTTTTTTGGTAGACTTTGAAATTTCTTTCTTAAATGTCATAAAAAATTTTATTGTTGCTGGAATCCTGCTTCCACACCTAAAAATTTAGAATAATTAAATATCATATCTGCTTTTAACGCGTTTGATAGCCTGCTGTAATTTTTTTATATCTACTTCAGAAGTGCTTCCTCTGCAAATTTTAGTGTCTGTCACCTGCAGAACACGACACAATCTTCTTCTCCTTTGTCTGTAGATGCCTTTTTTTACTGTAAACAGTATTCCAATATATATATATATATATATATATATATATATATATATATGAGCCACCTCTGTAATTTAAGTGCACTATTTTATGCAAATTCAATGACATATATATATATATATATATATATATATATATATTTTTTCGCTTCAAGCTCGTGTTAACATAAATAGAGAGAAGCGAATGTGGAAGCTGTATGAGAAGTAATCCCATTAATTTTGTCTTAGAGGCTCCTGAAATTTTTTAATAATAGCTTTAAGCTTTCATTGTCTTTCGGGAAACCTTTCTTGTAACTTGTTGGGAGATTTTCACGAGATATTTTTTTTTATCATCATTATTATTATTATTATTATTATTATTATTATTTTTACACTTCTGATAGTAAAGTTTGCAATAACAAATTAAATAGTAAATTAAATAGTAAAATTAAGTAGTAAATATATTTAATTCTGCTTCTATTACATATCTAGAATTGCGGATATAATCTAGATTTTGAAATTTTGTTTTTGTAAGTCATTTAATAATTTAAATAATAAGGAATAAAGACAAAATCTTATTTAATTACAAAAAATTATTGAATAAAAGAAAAATCTATCGAGCCTTAAATTATTTATGAGGGCTCCCGATAGCTCAGTGGTCTCAGTGTCGAATTCTTGGCGGTGAGGCGGTGCTACTGTAGTATGCGGTCTACCTACGATTCAGCGGTCTACCTTTTAATTATAGCTTCTTATCTTGTTTACTAATTGTTTGTTTACATCCCATTGTCAATCGCCCTTGACGATTGGTTAGGTTTAGTCATGATATTTTCGTTAGTTTTAACGAAAATATCATGATTAAACCTAACCAATCGTAGGTAGACCGCATACTACAGTAGCTCCGGTGAGGCTCTAGGTTCTCTCACAGTTGCTGGCTCTTGAGTTAGGTTGGGCCATCATTCACCCTGTTAAATGCTCTGGCTAAGGTGATCCATGGGTCACTTTCACTCACACTCCAGGCTGTTCCTTTTGCCGGAGCAAGTGTAGTTTACGTCCCCCTGACGCAAAAGGGGACACAAACTACACTAGGTTAAAGTTGGGGAACGTAAACTACACTGGGATCTTTAGGAGACATTTTTTTAAATGAATCCATCAAATAAAACGCTAAAAACTAACGAAAATATTACGACTTAACCTAACCAATCGTCAATTTATATATATATATATATATATATATATATATATATATATATATATATTATATATATATTATATATATATATATATAATTATATATATATATTATTGACGATTGGTTAGGTTAAGTCGTAATATTTTCGTTATTTTTAACGTTTTATTTGATTAGGTATACGCGGACAAAGTTGGGGAACGCAAACTACACTAGATAATGTAGGGGAACGTAAACTACATTAGGATAATGTAGGGGAACGTAAACTACACTACGCACCGCAGGAGGACGTAAACTACACTTGCTCCCTTTTGCCGTTTGAAGACAAATATATGATATAAAATGAAAATATATCATAGCTTTATATTTTCATTTGTTTTATAGGTTTTTATATATTTTTTATATATTCCTATATGGTTTTTAACTTAGTTCTATATTATTTTTATATTAAAGGAGTAGGCCTATATCTGAAAAGTTCATCGGTATAAAACGTTAAGTTAAAATTTAACTTTGTTAATTTGATTAACACTTTTATTCAAGCAATTTCCACTTCAAGACTGTAACTCTTGGTAAAATTTGTCAATATAGACTTTTATTAAGATCGAAAAAATTTTAAAATTTTATGAAACCTTTCAAAATTATCATAGTTAAGTTTTTTAAATTCGTCCAAACGGGCCTACTAACCCCTTCAAAGTATAAAAAAATTATTGCTATTTCGTCACCGGAAGTAATAAAATCGCAATTATCATTTGCTAGCAAAATAGTAGCTCTAACTTTAGGAAGCCTAAATTTCAGTTAAAGAGAACCCTTTTGACATATTTAACAGAAGAGCTGAAGCGTTCGTTTCCCGACTACGTGGAGATGAGTGTACCCCAAGTGTCACCTGAGCCAGAACAGAAACAGAGTAAGCGGCCAGTTCAACTCCACACGATGCAAGCAACTCCACACGATGCAAGCGGTTTGCAGCGAACGAGCGACACACCGCTCAGAGTTCGCCACGGTAACCACTGAACGAGCGGGCAAGGCGGATGGGTGGCACCCGATCTCTGAATCATCTCATAAAAACAATATCAACTACTAAATTAAGAATTGGAACGAGAAAATAAACTTAAAAGAGCTTTGGACCAAAATCGTTTGCTGTCACCTTCATCATCTATCCTTTAACAAAATATAAAAGGTAATTAAATGTAGAAACATTGACTGAAAAGAAAGCAAAAGATTACAAACGAGCAATCAAGCAAAGGTTTCCGAATTGTCTTATGGACGCATCACGATCAAAAGTACTTCTAAGGAAATCCAAATATAGGAACCAGTACTACCAAAGTCCTTAGACCCTAAGTAAATATACAAGGTTCCATGTAAATCAGAGAATATATCTATCTATCTCTATATATATATATATATATATATATATATATATATATATATATATATATATACACATTGTATGTATACAGTATATGAGAATATATCAGTTAAAAATAAAAATTATATTATATATATATATATAATTGCTCTTTCCAAACTTCTGGCAAGTTTTTCCTTCCAAATTATGATTTAATTGTAAACTTTGAAAGTTTTAAATAGTCTTTTATCAACTTTTCCTAAGAAAATAATAGTAAAAAGCAAAAATAGACATTTTTTCTTCCTATATACATTTCTCTAATAGTAAAGTTTATATATATATATATATACACAAATATATATATATACACACACATATATATATATACACTCGTATATAAATTTATTTTCTATCTGTGAAATATTTATATACAAATTCTATAAAGAAAGCTTTGGATTTCATATATTTACCCATACACACACACACACACAAGTTTATATATATTATTGGTTCAGTCAAGAAGAAAGCGATAGAAATTCATTTATATATATATAATATATATATATATATATATATACACATTAAAATCTCATTATTATGAGAATAAGTGGTGATCCCTCGATGAATATGACGTGCCTATTTGAATAATTATCACTAAGAACGATCGTCCTTCAGGAATCTGTAGGCGCAGTCGTTCTTCACTTTTATCTGCGAATACGGAACGTCCTCCTCGTAGGGACCAATGTGCTGGCTTTTAAGCTCCTTCGCAACCTGAAATACGAAAGAAAGACATATTTTACACGAATTTCAGGGAATTGTATTTGAAAGAGGTTAAAAAGTTATATCATGGACGCTCTCGTAATTAGGAATGATTGATTGGATTTGAAACCGTTCACATTTTGCGTTACGGCAAATATATCATTAAAAAACATTAAAAAACATTAAAAAACATTAAAAAAATATTGTCAACAATTTTG
The DNA here is from genome assembly GCA_023014485.1 of Bathynomus jamesi. NCBI lineage: Eukaryota > Metazoa > Arthropoda > Malacostraca > Isopoda > Cirolanidae > Bathynomus > Bathynomus jamesi. The sequence continues at coordinate 120,666 of JAJOZX010000609.1, forward strand.
ACAAAGTGAAAGTACTCCCAGAAATGAAATATTAGTAATTAGTGTGATTTCCTTGCGACAAAACCGTAACAACCGTAAACCAAACCGTAAGAGTTGAAAATAAGTTTACTCTTGTTGTTATCTTATTAGTTTTATTACCTTAACGTATACAACAACAACAACACAACAATAATAATAATAATAACTATGATGGAATGACATCAATGTCCCCGCCTACATTTGTGACTTTGACCTTTGACACAAGGGTCTGACGCTTGCTTGTGACATGTAGTCTTGTGACAATACATATTGTATGAAGTTTTATCAATCTATGTTCATCGGTTCAAAAGCTCTGGTGTGGACCTCCATTTGATCTTTGACCTATATTTGTGAGTTTCAGCTTTGATACAGGAACCTGGTTCTTGTTCATAACACATCGTCTTTTGACGATCCATATGTGTGTGTAAAGTTTCATCAACTTATGTTGAACGGTTCAAAACTTATAGCTTGGATACGAAAGTGTGACGAACGGAAGGGCGGACGAACGGCTCCAAAGACAGACAGACGCAATCCAGTATGTCCCTAAACCAGTGATTTCCAACCTAGGGCTAAATTACCCCACTCGGATAATGACAACTGTTTTGTGGAGTAATGACACGCGATCCGGAAGTTATAAAAAAGAATATATAATGATTGGGATAATGGAGCTGGATTAGAATTGGGGTTTGGGCAACCATACAAAAAAGGTTGGGAACCACTACCCTAAACGAAGAAGCTAGCCGAAAATATTGGGTCACCCTTTCATTAGAAGACTGTTGGCAAATACAGGGAGATAATAAGTAATATGAGGTTAGTACGAGTGAAATTGAAGGATGATGTTAATTAATATAAGAAATTCTAAACTGGGACATAATGAACTATCATATAATAGCTATAATATAATAGAATACAGGGTGTTAAAAAAGAAACGCGACCCGAAACAGAAAGAAAAGGGTTAGTTTACAATTATATATGCATTCACCAATGGATTGCGTTTCTTTTTGAACACCCTGTAGATGGAACATGATAGCTATCTTTGAAGATAACTGTTAATACGATGGATGTTATTGAAAATCAGAATGGACGAAATACACCTGAATTGCTTCACAATTTACAATTTCACTAAATCATAAATTGCAAATTAAATTTCATGAGTTAGTGAAAGAGATAAATGAACAAAGTTTGAACGTTTGAAAGTGATGAAAGAAACCAAACAAATACTACTACTACTACTACTACTACTAATAATAATAATAATAATAATAATAATATATTCTCATTAAATACGAATGTTCAATTGAAACGCAAAAACTTAAAAAAAAAGTTTTTCATAGTGTTAATGTACGTTCAAAGAAAGAACTGGCCCTAATTTTAAGCAGTGCATATATATATATATATATATATATATATATTCTTATCTGAAAATGCCATTAGGAAGCGTGGGAACTCTTTAGGTAAAATTCATGTCGGATTTTGTTCATTTATTACATAAGAAGAAAATGACAAATAATGATAATAATAATATATAATAATAATAATAATAATAATAATAATAATAATAATAATAATGATAATAATAATTATAATAATAATAATTTATAATAATAATAATAATAATAATAATTAATAATAACAATAACAATAATAATATAAAAATAATAATAATAATAATAATTAATAATAATAATAATAATGATAATAATTATAATTAATAATAATAATAATAATAATAATAATAATTAATAATAATAATAATTAATAATAATAATAATAATGATAATAATAATAATAATAATATAATAATTAATAATAATAATTATAATTAATAATAATAATTAATAATAATAATAATAATAATAATAATTCTTGGAATTTGCTATCTTAAATATAATATATTTTTTCTTTACGAGAAAACTATTTTTAGTAATTAAGAATTTTTAGCAGAAATTCGCTTTTCTATTTTTAATTCAAAAATAAAAATGTTTCTAAAAGTTAAAATATACAAATATTTTTTATTGTAAAGTTAAAAGATATTTTTTAATATGATAGGCATAATTTATGGATTATATTGGGAAATGGTCTATCTAGGTCGTTCTAAATCTAAATCTAAGTCTGGGAAACAGTCTAGATCAGTGGTTCTTAACCTTTTTACTACCATGCCCCCTCTAGGAATTGGTCCTTCCCTCCACGCCCCCCTTCAATCAAAATAACATTCTCAATAACTTCTCAATATTAGCCCATGCTCTCGTTAAGAGAATAACAAATACAATTAGAGAAATTCCTGTTTCTAGGGGGGCGCGCCCCCCCGGTTAAGAACCACTGGTCTAGATTCTAAATCTAAGTCTGGGAAACAGTCTAGATTCTAAATCTAAGTCTGGGAAACAGTCTAGATTCTAAATCTAAATCTAAAGCTAAGTCTGGGAAAGAGCCTACGTTCTAAATCTAAATCTGGGAAAAGGTCTACGTTCTAAATCTAAATCTAAGTGTCTGGGAAACGGTCTAGATTCTAAATCTAAATCTAAAGTCAAGATTGGAGGTTTTATAATTACAATACAAGAAGTGCTTTTCTGCTTGGGGAGATTCATTATTATTATAGGTAGGGTATATACTCATTTTTCCCGGCTAGGGGCGTTACGCCACCTTCCTCACTCTTCTCAGTTTGACGAATGACTTAAAAGGGATCAACAAACACATAAATACCATATTTCCCGGCGTATAACGCGCACCCTAATTTTGAAGAGAAAATTTAGGAAAATAAAAATCTAGGAAAAAATATACCTCCTACCTCACTTCACCTGTACAATTTTAACGAGTTAATTTTAACATGTACATGATTTTTGGAGTATTTTGGGGGGAAAAAAGTGCGCGTTATACGCCGGGAAATACGGTAATTTCTTTGAGATTGACTCTACACCCAAATCATTTGTTTTCCCCAAATTTTGCAATCGGGAAGATGAATTGGTTAAAGCTTTGTAATACACTCAATATGATATGACGTAATCAGATGCCTAAACATTAAAAAATGTTTTGTTCGTTCTAGGATTTAGCGATGTACTAAAACTGGTTAAAAGTAATATAAAATAAAGAAAAATTTGCCACTAAAAATAAATGATTAAAGTTAAGGAATTATTTAATATTAATTACAAAAATGTCAATGTTAAAAGCGAGAATATGTTGAAATTAATTTTTTCTGGTCGTTAACACAAAAGATTTTAAATCAATTATTTTAGGCGTTAAAAAGATGTGTTTGTCTATTAAAAAAACTCTTTCTAGCAATGTAATAATAATAATTAGAAACTATTTCTAGCAATGTAATAATAATAATAATAATAATAATAATAATAATAATAATAATAATAATTTACTAAATTAAGTATTGAATTTTGTTATTCCACTTAATTTGTACTCTTGTCAACTGCTTTACACTAATTTACTCTTTTAACGGCTTTTAAGTGTTGCACACCGTTAACGTAGACCGACATATTTGAAACAAAAAGAATTTCGAAATGATAAGGATTTACTCTATTTAACTTATTTATTTAATTAGTACAAGAATAACGGCGGGGGGATGAGGGGGGAGCGAGTATGAATACACGGTTTTCAATATATGGCAAAGAGAGACACTTAAAACTAATTACAACCATTTTTCAATTAACGAAACTCCATCATTCTGACCAGATGTTTAAAATCCAGTGAAAAGACTGAGGGGGGTTGGGTATTTTAAATTCTCTCTCGTGCCCGCGCTCTAGAACGTAGCTTCCAAATCCACCTCTGTGATTGGTGGCCTCCCCTTCCCTGATAACAGTTATATGACAATATCTGAACCCAATGCAAATGATAATTTTTTATTAAATTTCATTAAATTACTCATTATTAATTTCATACATTACAACAAGAAGAGGAACAACAACAACAACAACAATACTAATACTACTACTACTACTACTACTACTAATAATAATAATAATAATAATAATAATAACCAACATATTATTACAACTTATGGAATAGCGGCGTATTATTTTGTTTTACAAAATTATATTAATTAATTTTATAAAGTAGAATTATTACGTGAAATGTTTTTATCTTTCGAATATTGGCAACAATAATTTCATTTAATTTCAATACATGGCCTTAATTAGTGTAATATAATATGAAACTAGTTTATGTTTATGCACTGCTGGGTACGCACAGCTGCCAAAAAAAGGAGAAAACTCTATGGAAGATATACATATAATTTCAATTTCAAGACTGAAAATAATTTAAAATTCATTCGAAAATAGCCATCTGTTCTGCCTTCGATTTTATGAGTGGGGTTTCAGTGCACTTTTCTTCCCAAACACGCCTCTTTACACACACACACATACACAAAGTATTACTCCTATTACCCCCCATCGTGGCGTAATACGTAAAATAAAAATTTTACATATTGTCTCCTCTTAATTAAAATACAAATGCCTGCACATTCCTTTTTAATAATTAAGGATAATGAAACTTTACATATTTAATCACGAAATACCCCCCCACCCCTAATTTAAATATGAAAATTTTATTTTAATACAGTTTTGCAAATGAGATTGAACCAAACATACAATAAATCGACAACGAATCACTATTTTTGACAAAGTTGTGATGAATTCGACAGCGAAATATAATATTTAATTGAGCAAAACCATTTCACCTTTGACATATCGCCAGATTTATCAAACAATCACTTTAGGAATGGACAATGCTCTTTCAAATATTGATATTTTATGCAATGTCCGTCGATTTTCATTACCATTTGACAAAACTTAAAATGCAATCACAAAAGGTTAATATACGTTAGAAATTACAGTGTATTTAACACCTTTCAAATATAAACATTACGTTTTGTAAACATTTAACAACCGTAAACAATAAGTTTGTTTATATATAGACAGACAGACAGAGGTTTGTTTAACGTTATAAGGTTCAATTTAAAATTTTTGGATCTATACTTATCGGATCAACAAGACCATAGCATCGACACTCTAAAAAACTAATTTAACTTAACCTAACCTAGCGTAACCTAAAATATACTAACCTAAACAACATATGCTAACCTAACTTAATCTAACCCACAATATACTTGTTGACAGAATGTCAAGTCGATCAGATGCCGTAATCCCAGTTCTTTTAAATATATATATATATATATATCGGACTATTATAGGCTTTATACGAGCTTCTAAATCCACAACAGCTTCCAAATCCTTTACTTCTTCCACATTTTACTTCCCAATGTAACAGAAAACAAAGAAAATGAAAGAAATTTCAATACTCATTCGTAAAAAACGATATTTCACGAGATAAGGGATACAAAACTATTTAGTCCAAAGTTTTATTTTTTACTGTTGCATTGTGGACACTCAAATTATTGGGTCTAACAAAAAATTATTTTTCTTCATTTTTATTCGTATTTTTATTAAAATAACAACAAGTATATACGGCTAAGAGGCTAAGAGGGTCTATAACCCCCTTAAACCCCCCTTCTGGCTGCGCCTTAGCTCACAATAATGTTATTGCTTTCAATAAGTTTGCTTCTATTTTCTGTGGAATTACGGTTACACTGACGCGGTGGCATTCTCAAGTTCTATTTCAGTTACCTTCGAAAAATCTGGTTAGTCGAGTATGTATGTTACAGTAAGATTGTGAAACTAGTGATTTCATGAAATTCCTGAAATTTTCAGTTAGTTTAGGTTAGATCATTATCCACTTTTCGTCAGTTTTGTATCATGGTATAAATTACGCAAATTTACTGAAAATTTCGGGGATTTCGTAAAATCACTAGTTTCACAATCTTACTGTAACATACTGTATATAATCTGAAAAAAACTCATGTTACACTCATTCGCTTTGGATTGATTCACGTTTTGCAGAACATGGTTGGTTGAGGTAAGTGCTATTATACTTGTGTTTAATAAATAATGCAGCAATTTTGAACAACAAAATTATTTGATTATTGTCAAACATGTGATCGTAATTGTCAAGTAAATAAAACATGTGATCGTAATTGTCAAGTAAATAATGCTTAATAATGCCTAAGAAAATACTATTTTGTTTATTTATAGTGCTTACTGTCATCCCTTAATGCATTGTCGAAACAGTTTGAAAATGTTTGAAATATCCATTTTGTCGATAATCTGTTCAGACGATTTTTTCGTCAAAAAACATCGTCTAAGTGTTCACGAAATGAAATGAATGTTGTCAAAAACATTTGGAATTTGTTCAATCGCATTTCTCAAACACTGTATTCTTCTTAACCCTTTACCGTTACATGTTGCCTCTAGTTAACTTTTCAAATACACGCATTAAGATTTAACCCTACAAAAAAGTTCGGCGTTAAAGGGTTAATTATTTCAATATCTCGCTGTTGATTCATATTTGTGTCTATTTACTGTACTAACAACATGATGTACATTCTAATTTCTATCAATGATTTTGTGAATAAAACAGGGACGGATCCAAACCGATCTGACTGATGCACATGCATCGGTCTGAAAAATATGTGATAGGGAAAGGGAGTTACTCATTCAACTCTGCACAGTCATTTCATTTCATTTTTTCTCCTTATTTTAGATGATCACTCCGACATTCAAGTATTGTACTGTTGTACTTCCAAGACCAAAGTTTGGAGTTTTAAAGTTTCAGTTTAGGAGAAATGAAATGACCTTTCGGTAAAACTTTGCATTTAGTTGGTATCAATTTCGTTTGCACTTATATTTCCAATTTACATTTTATTGTTCTATCTATCTATCTATCTATCTATCTATCTATCTATCTATATATATATATACAGTATATATATATATATATATATATATATATTATATATATATTGTGGTGTGTGTGTGTGTGTGGGTGTGTGCAAGACACAGTAAGTGTAACAAGAAAATAATATATACAGTATATACACATAATATACTGTACATACGCGCCCGCACACACACACACCACACACACACACACACACACACACACATATATATATATATATACACACGCACATACATACATACATACATACATACACACATACATAGTATGGAAGTGCCATTAACAAGCAAATTTTATGATTCATGGCAGACTATGGTTATTTAACAAATCTTGTAAGATAATACAGAGAAATGGAGTTATTTATCTTAATTTTAAAAACAAAAAAAATAAAAAAAGGTAAAAGCACAAGGATTATCTTACTTTAAAACACATATTTATATAGAAATTCAGCTAAAATTACGCATTCTTATTTGTTGGGGTATAAAAGAAGGTAAATGTTAAAAACCTCGCTAGTTGAATACCTTGATAGATTGTATATAAGTTAATTTATTGTTAATGGGGGTTTTTTCATATAGGATTAATAAGAATTAACCTAAGAATTAATGAGAATTAATAAGAATTAATCTAAGAATTAATGAGAATTAACGTACTCTAACACTATGAATAAGCCATTTCTTCCGACACATTTTTTCCATACTGTCTTAGCTACTGTATCCTACAGGGTGGCCACAAAGTCCCTTTGCATGAAAAATAAGGGGCAACATACAGATATGCCGTAATTTCACTGCAAAGGGACTTTGTGGCCACTCTGTACAAATGTTAAAAGTCCCGTAAATGGTGACTGTAATTTTACGTGACATGAAATTCAATCAACAGTTTCACGCTTAGTCCAATTTTGGAAGAATATATTTGCTAGAATTGGACTAAAATCATTGAGATTCATTTGCCATATTTCCCCTTACTTCTAGTGAAGATTTTTCGGAGCTACTGAAGAATAGGGACCCCAGCCTTCTTTAGTTAGCTTTATAAGGCTAACTAACGAAAATATCATGACCTAACCTAACCAATCGTCAATGGCGTACAGTTAATCTAACGACTGGTTAGGTTAGGTCGTGATATTTTCGTTAGTTAGTCTTATAAGCCTAACTAAAGAAGGCTGGGGTCCCTATTCTTGAATAGCTCCGATTTTTCTTCAATATTTGACCACTGTATTTATTTTCAAGATTACTAATCAAAGAGATGCCAAATTGAGAATAACCATAAATCGAAATACGATATTTCACACTTTAATAAAACATTTTTAAACTTATTCTCTCGTAATAGGGTTGAATATGACGTTATAATAAAGAGAAATTACCGTATCCATATTGGTTCATTATAATTATGGAAACGTACAGGCACGTGCTTTTACACGGAATGGTAGAATTACCAACTGTTTTGATGGTTATTTTCAATATCTTTTAGATGTGATGCATGACGTTAGAAAAATGAGGACAAATAGTTATAGTAAATTACTGAAATGTTTAAAAACCGTAAATGTTTACTGATGTGATAAAAAGCTTGGTTTCCTTCCAAATTATACGTATTTATCTCGTGTATCTAATCACTGATAAAGGGATGGTGTAAATATGAAAGATACAATGAAACTTATCTATAAACCAATTTATAAACTATTCTCCATTAAACTAATCGGATCACCCGAAGATCAGGGCCCCCAGCCTCAATTACCAAATGATATCTTTGTTAAAACTAATGAAAATATCACGACTTGACCTAACAAATCGTCAAGGGCGTACAGTTGACCTAATCGGGCATTTAATTTAATTTATTATTATATTTGATAATGTAAAGCAAAAAACCAGAATACATGGGGCCCTGATCTTCAGGGGATCCAACTAATCTATACTATGCATCTAAAAGACATTTTTTATACATTCAATAAATATTATACAAAGATATCATTTCATTCTTCCATCAGACCAATAAAAACCGGACTATTTGGGTTAAATATTTAGATAAATTACATAATATTTCATCACACTACAAATGATCGATTCCACGAGAATCAAATCCTGATTACGTTCGCGAATTTATACGACAGAACAGGACAGAGTGTGTTGTGTGTGTGTGTGTGTGTGTGTGTGTTCCTACGAAACAAATTTGAAAAATAAAACTTAGATGAATAATGAATACTGTTCATTATATGAACTATAATTTTATATTTAGCTAACAATAAAAATAGTCACGATTTTTCATGAAGAGTTACTACCAATCCTACGCTGTATCTAAACCAGTTTCCTTTAAGGTGGGAATAGTAACAACCCTCTCCTTCAGTTATTTCATCTTCACTAACTTCAGTACTACTCCTTTGTTTACGTTTATTTTTATGCAAGATGAGAAAGTGGCAAACGTAACTGTAATAATTTTTCCTTAGTAATGTTTCGGAAGCACCAGATTTCGGTGATGTGCCCATTTCATACTTTGGGCCAATCAAAGTGGCTCATACATCCAGGTTAGGTTATATTAGGTTAAGTGGTCGTTCTAGGTTGGATAGTTATTCCCGACGTTACCAACTTTCGACCAATTAGGGTAAAAAAAAAATGGTGTCCCCGAAACTTAATATTTACTATTTCTAGAATTATTTCTAGTAGTAATTTTAGTAAAATTAATTATCCCAAAAAATATCAGTAAAGAATAAACAACCACAAAAAAATAGCATTTAAAAGATCGATTTTTTTTTAACTTTGACCAGTGACCAAACGCAGTGTCCAAGCATCTCGAAAACCTTGGACTTTGATTTTGGCTCTCTTCCTCCTCTATGATGGATGGGGGAGGACCCGATTTTGCGGGCGTTCGCCCTTGGCCCCGTCTTCCCTCATAAAATAAAATATTATTTTCAAGGATCGCTAATCCAAGAGATGCCAAATTAAGAATAACCATAAATCAAAATACAGTATTTCACACTTTAACAAAACATTTTTAACCCTGGAATATATAGCGGGGTCCAACTGGGCCCCACACGCAACGATGATTTGATTCGCCTATGCAGTCTAGTGTTAAATTTATTCTCTCTACCTTGCTCACAGACGAGCGAAAGAGGGAATAAAATTTTCTGGGTTAATACATGGCTTTGTTGAAAAACACATAAGTGGCATCCATTTTTTTCTTAAATGTCACCGAATAACATCGGTTGACATTACCCAGAACAAAATCAGTAAAGTGCCGCTGAGCGTTAAAATTAATTGACATTGGTTTAACCCTTTGATCTTCAAGAGTCTTTTCTGAGACTACATAAAATTGCCTGGAGTGTTATTATATATATATATATATTATATACATTCAACTGCAAAGAACACGCAGTATAAATAACGTAAAGAACGACGCTTGTATAGGAGATATTCCGCGCAAGACGAGAAAGAGAAAACAACAAATGAAAAAATGAAGTACCACCTGGGAATCGAACCCGGGATCTTCCGATTGCCGGTCAGACGCGATAACCACTACACCATGGACTTCACTCTTCCAATGCCGTAATTCCTCTACATACTCGCAGAAACCAATGCCCCAAGGGGCACCTCCCGCTTGCCGTAACATTATATACATTCAACTGCAAAGAACACGCAGTATAAATAACGTAAAGAACGACGCTTGTATAGGAGATATTCCGCGCAAGACGAGAAAGAGAAAACAACAAATGAAAAAATGAAGTACCACCTGGGAATCGAACCCGGGATCTTCCGATTGCCGGTCAGACGCGATAACCACTACACCATGGACTTCACTCTTCCAAATGCCGTAATTCCTCTACATACTCGCAGAAACCAATGCCCCAAGGGGCACCTCCCGCTTGCCGTAACATTATATACATTCAACTGCAAAGAACACGCAGTATAAATAACGTAAAGAACGACGCTTGTATAGGAGATATTCCGCGCAAGACGAGAAGAGAAAACAACAAATGAAAAAATGAAGTACACCTGGGAATCGAACCCGGGATCTTCCGATTGCCGGTCAGACGCGATAACCACTACACCATGGACTTCACTCTTCCAAATGCCGTAATTCCTCTACATACTCGCAGAAACCAATGCCCCAAGGGGGCACCTCCCGCTTGCCGTAACATTATATACATCAACTGCAAAGAACACGCAGTATAAATAACGTAAAGAACGACGCTTGTATAGGAGATATATTCCGCGCAAGACGAGAAAAGAGAAAACAACAAATGAAAAAAATGAAGTACCACCTGGGAATCGAACCCGGGATCTTCCGATTGCCGGTCAGACGCGATAACCACTACACCATGGACTTCACTCTTCCAAATGCCGTAATTCCTCTACATACTCGCAGAAACCAATGCCCCAAGGGGGCACCTCCCGCTTGCCGTAACATTATATACATTCAACTGCAAAGAACACGCAGTATAAATAACGTAAAGAACGACGCTTGTATAGGAGATATTCCGCGCAAGACGAAAGAGAAAACAACAAATGAAAAAATGAAGTACCACCTGGGAATCGAACCCGGATCTTCCGATTGCCGGTCAGACGCGATAACCACTACACCATGGACTTCACTCTTCCAAATGCCGTAATTCCTCTACATACTCGCAGAAACCAATGCCCCAAGGGGCACCTCCCCGCTTGCTGTAACATTATATACATTCAACTGCAAAGAACACGCAGTATAAATAACGTAAAGAACGACGCTTGTATAGGAGATATTCCGCGCAAGACGAGAAAGAGAAAACAACAAATGAAAAAATGAAGTACCCACCTGGGAATCGAACCCGGGATCTTCCGATTGCCGGTCAGACGCGATAACCACTACACCATGGACTTCACTCTTCCAAATGCCGTAATTCCTCTACATACTCGCAGAAACCAATGCCCCAAGGGGGCACCTCCCGCTTGCCGTAACATTATATACATTCAACTGCAAAGAACACGCAGTATAAATAACGTAAAGAACGACGCTTGTATAGGAGATATTCCGCGCAAGAGACGAGAAAGAGAAAACAACAAATGAAAAAATGAAGTACCACCTGGGAATCGAACCCGGGATCTTCCGATTGCCGGTCAGACGCGATAACCACTACACCATGGACTTCACTCTTCCAAATGCCGTAATTCCTCTACATACTCGCAGAAACCAATGCCCCAAGGGGGCACCTCCCGCTTGCCGTAACATTATATACTTCATTTTTTCATTTGTTGTTTTCTCTTTCTCGTCTTGCGCGGAATATCTCCTATACAAGCGTCGTTCTTTACGTTATTTATACTGCGTGTTCTTTGCAGTTGAATGTATATAATGTTACGGCAAGCGGGAGGTGCCCCCTTGGGGCATTGGTTTCTGCGAGTATGTAGAGGAATTACGGCATTTGGAAGAGTGAAGTCCATGGTGTAGTGGTTATCGCGTCTGACCGGCAATCGGAAGATCCCGGGTTCGATTCCCAGTGGTACTTCATTTTTTCATTTGTTGTTTTCTCTTTCTCGTCTTGCGCGGAATATCTCCTATACAAGCGTCGTTCTTTACGATATATATATAATATATATATATTCTCATATAAATAACGTAGATGCAAAACTCGTTTATTTGCTCGGAAAATTTTCAATTCTGGAACCGGGTAATGAAGTGGGGAGTTATCGGGCGTTAAAAAACCAAATCGTGACCATATTGCTTATGAATTACCATTTTTTTTATTATTATTAATAAACAAACCAGAAATTATTTAAATATAAATTCGATTTAGACTCCTTATCTCCCTTCCAAAACCATTCTGTCTTCTGGTCAATTCCATTGATTTTGGTACTTGAATATGGCTTGGAATTATAACTTTAGTGGCTCTAAAGAAATGCGCTTTACTTGGAAGTACAACACAACACACTGAAATTCTCTCTCTCGAATATTTTGTTTAGGATCTTTTGGAAGATTATATTCCAGTGTGATATTGTAACATAGAGCAAAATTATTCAACCATATCATATCTTTTTAATGTTTGGATAATTTTATATCGTAGGTACAACTGCCGACACAATTCCTTGAACACTTTTTGTAAATATTGGAGCAAGTGTAGTTTAAGTCCCCCTGTGGTGCCTAGTATAGTTTACGCTCCTCTACATTATCCTGATGTAGTTTGCCTTCCCCAACTTTGTCCGCGTATACCTAATCAAATAAAACGTTAAAACTAACAAAAATATTACGACTTAACATAACCAATCGTCAGTGTGTGTGTGTATATATATATATATATATATATATATAAGCGAAGAACCACAGGGAAAAGGAAAAGGAAACACGAAGTCCGAGCGCTTTCGTGATATATTCACATCTTGTCCTGAAGATGTGAAAATATCACGAAAGTGCTCAGACTTTCTGTTTTCTTTTCCTTTTCCCTGTGGTTCTTTGCTTATTAAAAACATCACGTGTTGCTTTGTGATTTCTTTGCATATTATATATATATATATATATATACTGTATACCGTCTCCTAAAAAAGGGTTCACTCTAAAACATTCATGGAATCACATTTTTCAAATAATCAGTATGAAACCTTATACACATAAAAGATACATAAAACATCTACCTGTAAACCAAATTTCAGTTCGAACCTATCAAAAATAACGATTTATTAAATATTTCTCTAATAATACTACAACTGATGCTCGACAAACTAATCAAGAATCCTTTATTTCCATTTTCACTTTTGTAAATTCTAATATACGATTTTTTTTGCAGGGTTATAAAATATAGTGAATATGCCATTTTCAGAGGAAGATAAAATTATAATTATGCATTATAGACTAGAAAAGGGATATGGACGAACGAAACTACTCTCCGAATTCCCCAACAAAGGATGGACTCTTGGGGGTTTGGGAAAGCTTCTAAAGAAAATTGACGAGACTGGAGATATCAAAAGAAGAGAGGGAGGTGGGCGACCAAAAACTGTTCGCATACAAGACAATATTGACGACGTCGAAGAACGTATATTAAGTCATAAAACCAGCCAGGAACCCATATGACACCAGCTCGCATATCAAAAGAATTATCAGAAACTAGTGTGAGACGCATAATTAAACAAGATCTTCAACTAAAACCTTTCAAAAGAGTGCACGGGCAAAAGATTACTCAAACTGATGAGCAGAAACGAGTTCAAAGATCAAAATAAATCTTACGGCGAGTAACGTGTGATAAACTTTCAAAGGCTTTTTTCGCTGATGAAAAGAGATTCAATGTGGAACCACATCGGAACAGTCAAAATGACAGAGTTTACTCGCACGTCCACTGTAAGAATGAAATACCTGATATCAGACTTTTTGCAACCAGAAGTCATTTCTCAGCTAGTGTCATGGTGTCAGTTGGCATATCAAAGTTAGGAAAAACATCCATTCATTTTATTGAGCCTGGTGTAAAAGTCAATGCCGAGTACTATCGAAATACTCTGCTGCTAAACATACTGTACTTCCCGAAATACAAAATCTGGCCAACGGTGGTTATTATCTTTTTCAGCAAGACGGAGCAACATCCCATACAGCAATAGCAACTGTGGAATACTTAAAAAATAATGTCCCAAAATTACTTGAACCCCAAAATTGACCACCTAACAGTCCTGACTTGAACCCTGTTGACTATGGAATCTGGGAAAATTTGGCACAGAGAGTTTACAGGAGCAGGGTGAGAAATGTTGATCACTCGCGTCAGCTTCTTGTGGAGAAGTGGGAAGAGATTCCACAAGAGCAGATCGATCGAACCATTGATGAATTTCGTCCAAGATTGAAGAAAATTGTTGAAACAGAAGGAAAACACATTGAACAATTTTTTTAATAGGAATTCCAAAAGAGTAAAATGTTAATTTGATTTCTTTTATAAACTTAGGATTTAAGTTCTGTTTCGAAATTCAAAATCCTTTTTATTTTCATGGTTTTTTAATGGAGGCATTTCCTATATTTTGTAAATCTTATGATGTCTTTTATAACTAAAATGAGAATAAAAATTTTATTACCAAAGTTTTACCGCCTTTGTGGACTGCCAGAATTCAAAACTGGAGCGATGTTCACCAACAAAATTTGTTGAACATAAACAATCCTCATTAAATCAATGATTTTGAATATAATAATCTGAAAATTAGTGTACATATATACTGTTTACATAGTTTTGCTCTGTATGAGTTTCATTATGATTCGTTAATAAATGTTGATTTCATGGCTGTTTTTAGAGTGAACTTTTTTTTTGGCAGACGGTATATATATAATATATATATATATATATATTATATATTATATATATATATATATATATATATATATATTATATATATATATTGACGATTGGTTAGGTTAAGTCGTAATATTTTCATTAATTTTAACGTTTTATTTGATGGATTCATTTAAAAAATATCTCCTAAAGATCCTAGTGTAGTTTACGTTCCCCAATTTTGACCTAGTGTAGATTGTGTCCCCTTTTGCTTCAGGGGGACGTAAACTACACTTGCTCCTAAATATTATATGAAAAATACATTAAGTGGCAACTCAAAACTATAAATCGTAATAGGAAAGTAATAGTGCTAAGGTGGAGTGACAAGCTTGACCTTCGTCAGAATGAACAATTTGGGCGGAAGCAAACCAAACCAAGTAAATTATTATGAGTTAGTTAAAACGGTACAAACAAACTACACAATATCCATAGAAACTGTAGGAGTACCAACACATTTATAATACAAACAAGATCTCATTTGAATTTTTAGAACTTCGTCTCACTCTCCTTCCCGTTAACTAAAAGATGTTATAATGTTATAATGTTTCAGACCAACAAAGACCCTAGGATCCACTCATGGCTGGTCTACCTAACTGTGTTCGTAATTGTGTATGTCCTCCGTGGTGGCGGAGGGGACCTACAATTTTACGTGGGTTCCGAACCACAAGCACATAAGAAATTTATGTAACAACTTCCTGTACACTGTGTACATTGGCAACGACCAATTTAGCAAAACTAATTAATTATCGATTTAAAACTAAAGATAGAATCTCTGGATCCAGAGGATCACGTCATAATAGACTACTATCCACAAATATGTTACACTCTCTATCTATTTATAACCGACATGCAAATATATCGGATCCAAAGAATCCAGTCAATTTCATTACGGTATCCATCACTACCAGTACCTGGCCAACCAAAAATAAGCCACGGTCCATATCGATTGTGGACCAAGTCAAAATTTACAACCATATACTGTACATTACAATATATACACTTAGGAGGAAAAGTGTAGGTGTGGCTGTAAAGACTGTAGTAATGTAGAAATGTGTGTGCACCCATCTTGGGTCTCCCATTTAAAGGTGTTTGTGGGCAAGTGAAGATCATGAGTTTTTCAATACCTCACAGTACTATGGGGGGCACCGCTCAGCAGAGGAATCTCTTTAAATGGGGTGTGTAAGGACAGAGAGTATCCCCTAACCCAAGACGCTGCCTCCCTATATCCCACAACACTTGTGTTGAGCTGTGGGATCTATCCCCACAAAGCCTTAATTTTACTACCTTAAACTATACCCAATCTATCAACATATGCGTCTAATCGATTTTTAAACATGTTATAGACGTGCTACTAATTACTTCTACCGGCAAACTATTCCAGCTATTTACTATTCTATGCGTAAAAAAGTTTTTGGCAACTGCTGTCTCGAACCTTCTACTTGTCAACTTACACCCGTTATTTCTAGTCCTATTTATTGAGAAATTTCGAAAAAGCTATCTCTATCTACGTTATCGAACCCATTCATAATTTTGAAAACCTGGGGTAGATCACCCCTTAACCTCCTAGTCTCGAGTGTTGTCAATTTTAACTCCTTAAGCCTATCCTCGTACGACTTTGACCTAAGCGACGGAATCATCTTAGTTGCTTGTCTTTGAACTCTTTCGATTTTGTCTATATCTTTGCGCATATGCGGATTCCAAAATTGGACCGTGTACTCCAAATGGGGTCTAACTAATGATTTATAAAGTGGAACTATAATATCGCGCGATTTGTACTCAAAATTTCGAGCTATAAAACCTAACACTTTGTTCGCCTTATTGACCACTGCTGTACTTTGTTTCGCTACTTTTAAATCACTAGTGACTATAACTCCTAAATCTTTTTCCTGCTCTACGCTTGTTAAATCTTTCCCTGACATACTATACGCAAAATTACCGTTACGCGAACCTATATGCAAAATTTTGCACTTATCCACGTTAAATCTCATTTGCCATGTGACTGACCAATCAACGATTTTATTCAGATCTTCCTGAATTTTACCTCTATCTTCGTCATTAATCGCCCTACCACCCAACTTCGTGTCATCCGCAAACTTTGAAACTGTACCGACTAGGCCGACATCTAAATCGTTAATATATATAAGAAAAAGCAAGGGGCCCAATACAGAACCCTGAGGAACGCCACTCGCTACATTAGCCCAACACGACTCCGCTCCATCAACGACCACCCTCTGTTTCCTACCTCGCAACCACTCTTCTAGCCAATTTATTACTACACCCCTGATTCCATGAGCCTTAGTTTTTTTCAATGAGTCTTTTGTGTGGCACGGTGTCAAACGCTTTTTGAAAATCTAAATACACTACATCAACCGCCCAATGTCTATCGTAAACGTCAACCACGCTTTGGAAAAATTCTAAAAGATTAGTTAAGCAAGATTTGTTTCGCCTAAATCCGTGCTGCGTATTTCTAACTAGCTTATGGAATTCTAAGTGTTCGACTATACGATCCCTAATTATTGATTCCAGTAGCTTACCTACAACAGACGTTAAACTGATTGGCCTATAATTTCCCGCCGCACCTTTATCGCCTTTCTTAAAGATAGGTGTTACGTTTGCTAACTTGAAATTATCTGGTACGCACCCCTCAGAAATAGACGCATTAAAAATCTTTGTTAGCGGCACAACAATGCTATCTTTTAATTCTTTTAGTTGTATGGGATATATGGAATCTGGACCCGGTGATTTACGCGTTTTCATTTTATCAATATAGCGCATTACCTCCCCTTCACTAACGACAATATTATCCAAAATATTACCATTATCAAAAGGTATTATGTCTATGACCGTAGGGATATTCGTTACATCTTCTATAGTAAAAACTGACGTAAAAAATTCGTTTAGCAAGGTAGCCATTTCCTTGTTTTCAGAAACTAGATCTCCGTTTACATTTTTCAATGGACCCAAGACACTTTTTACTGGATTTCTATTATTGACGTATTGAAAGAATCGCTTGGGGTTTTCTTTACCGTCACGAGCTATGGAGATTTCAAATTCGCGCTTGGACTTTTTTATTACACTTTTCGCTTCACGCCTCAGAGAGATGTAGTTGTTTCGTAACAACAAATTGTTTTTATCGCACTTATGTTGCCTATAAGCCCTATCTCTACTCTTTATAATGTCTCCTACTCTAGAAGTAAACCACAAGGGCTTGTTGTTTACTTTCGCACGCTTAATTTTGTACGGTACACATTCCTCATTTATAGTCCTAAATACTGTTTCAAACGATTCCCACATTAGTTTTGCGTTGGAGTTCCCCATCACGTTTTCCCAATTGACGTGTGACAATTTATCTCGAAATTTACAAAAGTCTGCGTGCTGGAAGTTAGGAATTTTAGTCGAGTTAGTTGGTTTCGAGTGACTTACTGAGAGGACAAACTCTACCATATTGTGATCGCTATTGCTTAACGGTTCTATTACTTGAAGATCAGTAATTAGCCTATCATCCGTAGTTATTACTAAATCTAAAATACTGTCCAACCTCGTAGGTTCCCCAACCTTTTGACTAAGAAAGCTATCCTCGAGAAAATTAACTAAACGATTACCTTCCGCGTCTCCCTGCATTGTATCGTAATTCACATTGGCGCAATTAAAGTCACCCATAACTAAAGCCTGCTCACTACCGATTATTCTCTTTAGTTCACGATATAACGCTTCGTCCGTATCAGCTGTTTGATTAGGGGGCCTATATATAACCGCAACAAGAAGTTTGAAGTCGTTTAATTTAAGTTCTGCTATAGTCGAATCTATCGGTTCTGGAATTGAGTGCTTTACTTCTATAACGTTCGCAATATTATCTTTGATATACAACATAACACCGCCTCCTCGCCTACCTATTCTGTTTTTAACAAAAAGTCTATAACCTTTAATTTGATACTCCCCTACAAAGTCACGTGTTTCAGTGCTAAGCCACGACTCGTTTATCGCAATTAAATCATAGTCTTTACAAGCAATTAAAGAAAAAAATTCATTTATTTTATTTCGTAGGCTACGAGCATTTAAGGATAGAACCTTCAAATTGCTTGCAATTACGACACCTTCGCGAGCGCAGGGGAAACTTGTAGAATTTACGCTGGGACCGTTCGAGTTACGGCAGCCTGAAAAGAAGAGACAGTATTATGAAATAGTCTTCCTAAACGCGCAGCTCCTACGTCATTAAGATGAAGTCCATCTTCGAGGAACAAGTCCCTCCTGCCGTAGAAACTGTTCCAAAAATTCGCAGAATGCACTCCTTCCTGTTGGCAAAGAGACTTTAGGTTATTGTTAATATAGGTCGCCTTGCTGTAGAAATCGTTACGTTGGATAATTCGAGGAAGTATACCTGTTAAGACAATCTTATTAGTTTTCTCCTTTAGTCGCTCTATTAAGTCCCTGTACCAGCCAGCAGTTCATCCGATCTAGAATTTAAAACGTTATTAGTACCGACATGAATAACATACGTTGTGTCCTCAGAGGTACCGTCTGCAAAATGGTCAACACTATTAGTTATATCCTCCACCCTTGCACCAGGGTAGCAGTAACGGCGCCTACGACGAGGGTTTCTCCCACAGAATTCCTCGAGCTGCCCTCGAACAATGGAATCGCCAACGAGTCGTATTTCCGGTTCATCAGCATCTTCGAAACCTAAAACAGAAAACTTATTGCTTGTTATTACTGGTAGACAAGTCTTTGCTTTTCGCAATGGGGCTCCATTTCGCACTCGAACGAAGGGTTGGGAACTAGGGGAAGAGAGAGGGCTATTAATACTATTTATATTATTAGTAGAAACTGAGGCATGAGGGGTCGTAACTGGAGTCTCAAGGGAATCCAATTTTGCCGTCAGAAGCATCACGCTTTCTTGAAGCCTCACCCTGGCCTCCCTCTCACGGTCTAATTCGTTCCTCAGGACTTCCATGCTTGAGCACCCTGCAAACTAATTGTTCATTATTATTAGCCATTGTAAACGCGTAAGCGGCAAATTTCCCTTCACAGCGACTGCAAGTACTTGACGGGGGGTGCCATGCTTTTAATTAGTTAAAAAACAAAAAAACACAAAACGAGCGTTTGGAAATTAATAAATTACAACGTAGGTCTACCGCGTGCTTATTGTGCCGTCACCTGCGAAAACCCACAAAATTGTTCTTGAAACGCAGAAACAGGTTCTTGTAACACAATTTTATGCTAAATGAATGTATAATTAAGCTACCGACGAAAGAAATGTTAAAGAAAAAGTATTAAATGAAACTTATCTGGTCGCTGTTTACTGACTTAATCCCTTTTTTCCCACGGTAGGTGACCCTTTTGGAGGTCAGGTAATGCGTGAAGGAAAAATGAACCTTAAGAAACCACGTTTCTGATAGATTTGAAAAACAACAAAGGCAAACCAAGGGAATTTCAACCTTATGACTGCACGTTTTCTGGTTGATTTGAAAAACAAACAAGGCAGTAGCCTTGGTTTGATCAAATAATATAGTACTGAATAACGTCAATAAATTAAATATATTCGTTAATGAATGATTAGTAGCACGAAGTAATTTAGTTAAGAATGCACGGAACACTTTTTTTTTTAAAACACTTCAACGAAAACCACTTATTCAATTGATAACACTTGACACTCGATAAAACACGTCTGTTCACAAGGAAAGACTGATCACATATCATTATTCATAATGATCAAAATTCTAATACTTCTTTTTGATATGTGAAATACGTTTAATGAGCTAAAATGAATGCAATAGGTACAAAAGGTCATTTAATTTTTTTAATTTAAATGTAAATAAATACATATGGAGAAATGCTAGGTTATATATATATATATATATATATATATATATATATATATATATATAGTTACATGAAAAGTTGAATGATCCTCTGCACCTCTACAGTACAGGGTGTTTATAAAGCCCCTATCTATTTCAGTGAAAACGTAGCAAAAAGGGTAAAATTCAATAACAGTATAATAGAAGGCATACATTTAATGAATACTAAGCATATAATTCTACAAGAGCACCATCAAAATTTCTACAGAGTTCGAATCCGTCAGCAGCATTGCGGAACACATTTTGGAGCATGACAGGGGTTATTTTTGTAACTGCTGTTACGATACGAGCACGCACGTAAATGTCCCAGCTTCATTCAGATAACATTTTAAACACCGTCGTCTTTCAACAAGATGGGGCACCTTGTCATTACGCAAAAATTATTCGGGAGTACCTAAATGAACGATTTCCAAATCGGTGGATCGGACGTGGAGGCAACAGGCCTTGGGCGGCTCGATCTTCTGACCTAACGCGCTTGGATTTCTTTGCATGGGGCTTTATCAAATCAAACGTCTATCAAACGAGGGTTACAGATCTGCAAGACTTACGTGTTCCTATCGTAACAGCAGTTACAAAAATAACCCCTGTCATGCTCCAAAATGTGCTCCGCAATGCTGCTGATGGATTCGAACTCTGTAGAGATACTGATGGTGCTCATGTAGAATCATATGCTTAAGTATTCATTAAATGTATGCCTTCTATTATATTGTTATTGAATTTTACCCTTTTTGCTACGTTTTCACTGAAATAGATAGGGACTTTATAAACACCCTGTATATAGTTGGTAGCAAAAGTTTTGTCCCTCCGAAAATCCCATCCCATTCACAGATACCATTCCTTTATGCTTTTACAATGTGCTCAGTTTCCATGGCAACTGAAAACCATTTGTGAAGGAAATATTTGTTCTCTTTTTTCCCCTTTCTTTTGCGATAAGGTGGTGAGTTTGGCATTTGTGTATGACGTATAAAGCAATATTACCAACCTTAGGCCTAGAATTCAGTAATATGAGGTATTTTAGCTGTAATAATTTATAAATATCTGCAATTTAATTTAATGTATAAAGGCAGGACAAATTTGATTACAATAAAACACAAGAGTATTTACAGGGGTAGTATGAATTTGTAGAAATAGAATAATATAAGCAACGTTGATGAATGTTTATATTGCAAACGTTTTAGAATCAAAATTTGTAAATTTCGTCTACGAGAAAACTATCGAAAGAAACCTTTTTTTCCGCTCCTTTTGTTTCTTGCTGTATTATTTAAAATATAATAGGTTTTTCCTCAGAAATATAATATCTGACATATCTGACATATTTTTTTATGTAGAAAGGATGGTCTTTAGTTTAATATAATATCACCTTAATAATTATGTTAGAAAATTTCAAATTACACACGTGCAGTGAACTATTAACCCTCAGCTACTATCGTTGGGTCATTTCTGACCCTGAGTACATTCGTTTATTTTATCATGGGGAATAATGACAGTAGTTAAGGGATAAGACGAGCTAATCTATGTTAAGTATTGTTTTTATCCGTTACAATGTCAAAAGTCGTATGGTAGAAGGGATGTACAACTAATTCTAGATTCAGAGCCAAGGATGGCTGCAGAATCGAAAGCCATTGCAATGGTCTCCCATTCAACCACTTACCAGACACAATGTCACCTCACTTCGCTGATCTTACTGGAAGCGATTTGAAAACGTGTGTAATTCATTTATGCTTCCCAATATAAAATATACACATACATTTATCACATAAAAATATGCAAGTACATTTCTCCTATAATGCATTTCATCAGTATTTAAAAATATACTTAAAAAACGGTCTCTATATTGATTTCAGAATATTACTAAACTTATTTAAGATAGAATAAACAAATAGAATGACTAGCCATGGGCAAATATTCAAATAGGAATATTCATTCCTCGAATATTCATTAATTCAAAGGAAGTTGAGACGAAAATTCAGTGAGACGAAATTCTTATCAAAATTCAAATACATTCGAAAGTGAATTCTAGGTTTAATTGTACCTTTAAGATAATTACTCGAAAAATGAACTAATATATATATATACAATAAAATAGTCTAAGGATTTTTAAATAAGTTTTGTGAGCGAGTTTTCTCCTCGTAATTGTGGAACCCTTTCGGGAGACGACGTTTAACTGGACAGTTAAGAAAAAACCTACATTTCTTTGAAGCCTTTTAAAAAAAACCAAAAATAAATAAATAACAAAAACAAAGTGAACAAAGAAAAGATTTTTGCGGTGTTTATTTTGACCCCAAAAATAATTCCCAAAGGAAAAATTTGCGAAAAATTTTATGAAAAGATTAAAACTTATTTCAGTATTTGAGTGTGTATTTTTTTTCTTTTTTTCTGTGGAAATGAGGGTCCAAGGGCGGGTACCCGAAAAAAATTCTATTCCCTGCCCCTTTATAAGAAAAAGAGAACCAAAATCAAGGTCTCCGAAGCTCACGATGACATTTTTTTTTTAAATTTTGAAAAGAGTGTGTAGTGTGTTAAATGCATGTTTGTGTATTTTAGAATAGAGGGAGAAGTGTGTGTTTAAGAGCATGCTGGACTGCTCACAGAATAGATGAGACGCGGAAAAAGATCAGCTGAAGAGGAGAGTGACAGGAGAAACGGGAGTTCCAGCACTTCCTGCCTAATGTTCCCGCCGGAATATATCTGACATATTTGTTGTTGTTATTGCTGTTGTTGTTGTTGGTGGTGGTGGTTGTTGGTGGTTGTTTCTGTTGTTATACTAGTAGCATCCATTACAAAGCGTATCAAATTCAGGCAGAATATAAAAGTTGTATTTGCTTTTGAACTGAATTCAAGATCGACCTGCGTTCGGTCCCTCTACAGTATTTCGTCTTTATTATGGGGATTTGATGTAGTAGAGAGTTGCTTTCTACTCTCATCCTGCTGTCATAGCCATATTTACATGAATTTTAAGATATTTAATATATGTGATAGAAAATTTTAAATATTTCTGCAAAATAAATAATATTATTAGCGCTTTAGCCCTTTGAAGGGCGGTGGTTACTTTTTGTACCCATGTGCCCCACGATGTGTATAGAAATAACCACCGCCTTTCAAAGGATTAACAACCACCTTCTGTAGCTCATTGGAAAACACCGTTTCCCTGTTCACAAAATGAAGACACTGGGGTCTGGGGTTCGACTCCCGATGGTCCTGTTAACAATAACCCGGGAATTAACGCAATGAGCCACATTAGTTTAGTCTGAGCTTTGTGCCAGATTCTGTCCCTCCTCACTGATTACTGACGCTTTAATAACAATTTATTAATACTGTGTGTGTGTGTGTGTGTGTGTGTGTGTGTGTGTGTGTGTGTGTGTGTGTGTGTGTATCCTGTATGGGTTGTTATTGGCTACCAGGCAGGCTCGATTTGCTTGCCAATGATATATTAAGTAAATATATACAGTTATATTAACAGTACGTTAATTAATAAATGATACCTGATTTATATGTATAAAAAAGTCGAGTATACAGAAACAATATCCAACCAATTTTCAACTATTGAAATTATAACTTTTAGTCGGTAACCAAGGGGAGGATTCGAAAGGGGCGGGTTGTAGATTGAGGTTGTGAGATAAATTGCAACAATCTGTTGATGGATACGTGAGTCAATAAAAACTTTAAAGTGTACAGACTGAAACCTCATCACGGAAGCTAAATTCAGCTTCACTGAATAGAATCAACCAATTACTTCCAACAGACTGAAACCTCATCACCGAAGCTAAATTCAGCTTCAGTGAATAGAATCAACCAATTACTTCCCATTCACTGTCATTCCCACTCGTGGTCCGTAAGTGAGAATGTACAAAAGTGACAAAATCCACATTTGAGGAAAACGTTTCTTGATTTAGGAAACAATGTCACTACATTCCCACTTGCTGAGTGGGAATATTTAATATTTCTTAACCTAACTTATTTTTACCAATCACAACCTAATATATCATTAGCCTAACCAATCATAACCTAACGTATCATTAGCCTAACTAATCATAACCCTCTTTATTGTATCTTAACCAATCATAACCTAACCTAACCAATCGTAACCTAACATATCATTAGCCTAGCTAATCATAACCGTCTTTATTGTATCTTAACCAATCATAACCCTCCTTATTGTATCTTAACCAATCATAACCCTCCTTATTGTATCTTAACCAATCATAACCTAACCTAACCAATCATAACCTAACCCGGAGCAAAGTGGGAAAGGTCATAAATAAGAATGAAAATTACATGAATTACGAAAATAGGATCAAGTAAAGATAAGCACCTCCAACCTTTTTTAGTTAGCTTTATAAGGCTAACTAACGAAAATATCACGACCTAACCTAACCAATCGTCAAGGGCGTACAGTTGACCTAACGATTGGTTAGGTTAGGTCGTGATATCTTCGTTAGTTAGCCTTATAAAGCTAACTAAAAAAGGTTAGGGGTGCTTATCTTTACTTGATCCGGAAAGGATACCGATTTGAAAATGCCTCGTTTTAAACTCGCACTTTATCATTTTCCCATTCTTAGGAGTGGAATGAAGTGAGAATGACTCTGAATGGAAGTAAACCAACCAACCAACCAATCCACCTTCAAGCGAGAAATCAATAACATCACTTATATTCTTTCTATTATAAATTTCACCAATGTTTTTAACGAGGAATTTAACTTCACTTAAGGAAACCCTTCAGGTTCAGTCTGTAAACCGTTAATTTAACTTCAATTCACGGTTCGTTTCGGTAACGTCGCAAGGAATCCGTTAATGTTGCTAGAAATGACGTTAAAAATATTTTGAATTCCTATTACACCAAAAAAGCAATTTTTATACCGATTTTGATAAAAAAAAAAGGAATTTAACGTATCTTTTATCCAATAATATAATAATTCAGATACATTTTATCATTTATTGCTTTGTTATCTCTTATCAGAAGATCTTAATTAATTAACAAATCCTTGTAGAAATAATTTTATTCCAGATAAAGTTATGTTAGAGAAATGTACAATTAGGTTACCAAAGCTGAGATAAACTGAGTTGTAAAGAAGGTGAGGCCCATCTTAAATAATTCTCTCTAATAATAATAATAATAATAGTAATAATAATAATAATAATAATAAAATATTTACGGATTATTTAATTAATTGACTATGTGTTAATTAAATATAACAATTATTTAAGTAATTACCTTTTCTACGTCCCTGAGGACTCTGAGAAGGTTGAGTCCGGCAAGCTTCTTAAGGTCTTCCTCATTCCAAGTGGGATCGCTCATCAACTCAGCGAACAGATTCGGGTACTTGGAGACGTCCTCAAGGCCAGTAGGAAGTCTAAGGAAAGATCGATATGAAGTCTTTTTAGATTTACAAGTAGGTAAGAATGAGTCAAAGTAATTACCAAGAAAAATGAGAACTAAACTATTTCACTATATTACACTGTAGTCTGTCAGTTTAACGATAACGGACTAAAGGGGGTCTTTTTCAAAATAGCCGTTAAACACGTGGAAATCTTAAATGAATTAATGAATTCGCTGTTTTCGATAATGGAACTCGTTATTCTGTATTTGAGATAGTTAATATATATATATATATATATATATATATATATATATATATATATATATATATATATATATATATAAATTATATATATATATAAAAGTCTTCCTCACTAGGATTCGAACCCACCATCTCTTGAATAGGAGGTGAGGGCGCTAGCCCCTATACTACGCCTCCCCCCCCCCCCCTCACCTTCTATTCAATAGGTGGTGGATTCGAACCCTGGTGGGGGCGATTTTTTCTCCTCCTATATTTCTCTTATTCTGGGTTTTATTATATTATTATTATATATATATATATATATATTATATATATATATATATATATAATATATATAACAATAAAACTCAGGATAAAAGAACCGTAGGAAGAACGTTTTAGCAGTAAACTACCTTTACCAACCTCTCCACATAAAAATAAAGTAAAAGATAAAAAATTATATAATAAAACAGTTTAAAAAAAAAAGAGAACCCTTTCAATTCAACTTCCTCCGTCGGTCTCCAAAGACTAGTTGAAAAACAAAGGCCAAACACTATGGCGGTGAAGCAAATTGGCGGAGTCTTTAGAGCTTGAATTTTTCACCCAACCCCGGGGAGCAGCCAGGAAAGCTATGTCTTCCTGGTAAGTTTCCGACCGAAACTCCGGGCTGAATCTTTTTCAAAAAAAGGTTTGAGTTTTGGAAGGTATCTTTTAGAATTTAGAAAGTATCTAAATTCTAAGAACGTTTATTAGAATTAAAATTATCAGAATTTTTTTTTTTTTAAATAAAGGATTCTAAAAGTTTGCGTTCTTTAAAAAGAGGAACTCGCAATAGGATACTGGCTTTATTGGACTTAATCCTGTGGTCGAATTCATTCATATGCTTAACAATACAACTGTTTCGATTCCCAAGGCTCTGATAACGTCCTCCTCCCACGACATTCCTTTTATTCCGAGTTTTCTTCACTGAATTTACTTTTGCGGTTATCACAATTATTCAGTTACAGACGTGATATATATATATATATATATACATATGTGTGTGTGTGTGTGTGTGTGTGTGTGTGTGTGTGTGTGTGCGCGCGCAGCAACTGTGAGCTAATTACAAAAATGATTATGGTAGAATCCTATATTTGCATTATAATAGATCTTTCAGATTGCCACATAAGTTACCTCCGAGATGTTCAGCTTTGCAAATGTTTGCTAACTACAATGTGCCGAATTTCCCGGACATAACAAGAATTGCTCACTACAGTCTAATGCCAAGAATTCAAAACTCTGCCACTCAATTATCTAAGCTCTTCATCATTCCTGCTGTATTACATCTAAAGTATGAGCTTTTTGGTACTTGAACTTTTGTTTACACCTCCACTTAACTGATTGACTAACTAACTAACTGACTAACTCCTGACTGCTATTTTTTTATTCTTGTATTTTCACTTTTAACCTAATGCATTTTGATTTCATTTTTATTATTGCAAATTGTAATATTTATGACAATAAAGTTTATAATTTTCATTTCATATATATGGGTCTGTATCGAAGGAGTGACATTTCAAAGGAGTGACATAACAAAGGAGTGACATAAATACCGTAACGAAGGAGTGACATAACAAAGGAGTGACAAATCGGAGATAAAATTCAAAGGAGTATAATTATTAAAATTTTATTTAAAAAAACAAAATTTGTTAGAATTGTTAAAATTAAGATTTTATTTCAAAAACTAGAAACCTAACCTAACCTAACCTAACCTAACCTAACAGTTGCAAGCCTCTTTTCCCTCTGGATTTGTTCTTTCTCCTTCTTTGTTGGTATTTTCGTGTCACTCCTTTGAATTTTATCTCCGATTTGTCACTCCTTTGTTATGTCACTCCTTCGTTATGTCACTCCTTTGAATAGGACCGATATATATATATATATATATATATATATATATATATATATATATATATATATATATATATGATAAAGCGGATTCAAAGAATATATAAACAAATTTCGCAATTACAACACAGGAAAAAATAAAAATCGACTATAAACCCTAAATTTATAATAATAAATTGAAATTTATCAGAAATAACAAGTTTTGACTGATCGGAAATAAATGCAAGTAACTTTGACAAAGAAACAAAATTTCAAACATTCTCAAACATACTAATGGATATATTTAATACCATTTTGTAAACGTTATATTGTATGTATTATTAATGTTATTATTATTATTATTATTATTATTATTATTATTATTATTATTTGTCATCACTATTACTATCACTTGCCACTTTCATTAATTTTATGTAAGAAATAACCTAAATGCCATTAATTTTTACCTAAAAAGCCTCCATGCTTCCAAAGGCATATGCAGATAAGAGTGCTGTAAATATATTAATGTCATATCAAATATCTAAAAATTGTAAAACTCTGTCATTTGTATTCTTCACTGAATAAAGTTATTTGAATTTAGAATTTAGAATTTAGAATTGTTAAGCAAAAAACGTGAACATTCTTCCTATATATTGTGGAAGAATCATATTATCACTGAGCAAACATATAAAAGTTGTTGAAACAGACTTAACTCTTAATTAGAAAACCAAAAAAGCGGATCACTAGTGTTCTAAAATTAACGAACAAAAGTCTAATCCCAAAGTACTGTGGAACACTTTAAAGGTTTTAGTTAACGCTAAAAAAGTCAATGCAAATAAATCCGTCTTCGCTATCACAGGACGGAACTGCTTTCTGCAGTGATTCCAAAGATGTAGCTGATTTAATAAGCAATTTCTTTCCAAAAACGGAAGCAGTATAGCAGCAGCCATTCCAGATTCAGGCAATCAATACCAGCAATATATTCCACAACCCACACCAAATGCTTTTCTTTGAATTAATTCTGCCAAACGAAACGTCAGCCGCATTGTAAAACTTTAAAAAATAAAAGCGCAACTGTCAGTTTAATTCCAGTAAAAAAATATAAACTGATGTCATAGCAATTCTACTCGCAAGACTTATTAATGAGTTAATAGTACAAAGTGTATTCCCTGATTACTGGAAGATAGCCAGGGTATGTCCACTATTCAAATAAGGCAGTCCTGATTCTCCGTTCAATTACCGGTTAATCTCCATAATAAAAACCTCAAGTAAAGTATCTGAAAAATCGTCTACAACAGACTAATCAAACTCTTAGCCATTCAACATGCTAATAAACACAATTTGGATTTAGGGAAGGTCACACTACACACTCTAAAAGCTGTCCACTGTGTGTACCTTAGATTTGAGTGGAAAAAGGGGACTAAACATATTCTGTAGAATATAAAGGCTGTTAAGAGATTTTTGGCTGTGTGAGAGAAAAGAGTATTGAAAGTGAATGTGGGTAAGATAAAGTTATTGATTGTGGAGAGTGAGGAAAATTCGGGCTGTCATGTGGTAGTAGTGAATGGTGAAACATTAGAAATGGTAGTTTTTAAAGTATCTGGGATGTATAGTGAACAAAAGAAGTACGAGTGCGGATGAAGTTAACAGTAGAGTGAATCAAGGAATAAAGGTGGCGGATGTACTGAAAGCGGTTGTGAGAAAGCGGAGACTGGATCGAGATACTTCGAGATGTTTGCATGAAGGTGTGTCAGTATCAACAATTTTGGATGGGTGTGAAACATTGACATGGCATGAAAGGAAGAAGACAAGAGTAAAAACGGTTGAGGAGACAACCTGAGAAGTATGTGTGGCGTGCATAGGATTGATAGAATAAGAAATCGTGTGGTTCTCTAAAGATCTGGTGCTCAGAAGTCAGTGGAAGTGAAAAATGAGGAAATTGTGTTAAGGAGGTTTGGATATGTTGAAAGAATGCAAGTTGACAGAGTTATGAAAAGAGTGTATAAGAGTGTTTGCGAAGGTAGAAGGAGAGGAAAAAATGAACATGGTGAATGACTGCGTAAATAAGCGTGGTCTTGATCTGGGTGATGCACGAGAAGTGGCTGCAGTTTGATTGAAATGGAGGAGGTTTTACTAAAGGGTTTTACTAACCTTGACAAAATTAACTTAAATGACTGTAACTATAAAAATAAAAACTGTAATCGAGCACTTCATTAATAATAATGGAGGGTGACAAGGGAAAATGATGTAAAGTGTTAATATCGTAATTAAGAGTTAACACTGTGAGTCGGTAAATACAAAATATTCTTATTTAAACATTTGGTTAAAAAATTAATTCGTCTTCTTTAAGTCAAAGAATTAATTCTTACGCGTGTCAATAACTCTCCAAGTCACGGATCGATTTTTGAAAAATGTACGTACATCACTTTCCTTTGTCACCCTCCAATTGGAAACATTCTCTTGCAAACGTGATTGAAATTAAAGTGCTTGGCATCACTTTAGATAAATTCAGTTTCAAAAGTCACATGCAATATTTGAAATCGAAAATATCTAGATTTCTCTACATATTATTCCCCCCCCCCCCAAAAAAACAATCTCCCAGAAAGCTCTTATACTGTATTACTCATTTATTCATCCACACTTACTGTACAGTCCGGCATTACAACACTGGGTAGTACAGAGAATTATATAAGATATTCGCTAGAAGTAATCCATAAAAATCGCTCACAAACTTTTACAAATAATGATAACAGACAATCTCGTATTTCTCCAGTGTTCTGAGATTTGAATATTTTAAAACGATGAATTATAGGAACTAACTGCCGGTGTCATCAATATGTAGAAAGCTGCTAATAAAAGAAACTATACTTTGCCCATTCACAGGGTAATTACCTCGCATGAGGACAATCATACAACCATAATTATAATACAAGCCTTCCCAATAATTTCATACAAAAGCCAAATTGTTCAGTGCTAATTGCAGGAAATGCCTTCTCTCACAAAGGAGTGGACATATGGACCTCCTTATCCATGAATATCAGACAGTCACCATTACTTTCATTTCGCAAATCACTAAAACAACACTTTATTAATTCCTAACAATGTACTGTATTGTATCGCAGTAGAAATAGGGTAGTTATGAGTTATTTAAATTATGTTTTTGAAAGTTTCCATGATATTACATCAAATATATAATGTTACATTTATGGTTTATCACTTCTACATTTATATTATTTTAAGGTGATCTCATTTTTCATTTGTAAAAATAGAAATTTATTATTGTTATTATAATTATTTATTATTTACCACTTCTTTATTTTCTATTATTTCTCATTATCTCATTTTTAATTTGTAATGATAGGAATTAATCGATTGAAATCTTGATATTAATCCAACAAATATGGCGTTAACGAATTTGTTTTATTTCTATTATTTTTTATTTGTATTATTTATTATTGCAAAACTTTAAATGAATCTGAAAATTTTTTCCTGAAAAGCTCATATGTTTCCCAATGGCATTTTCACAGAAGAATACTTTATATAAAGTGTTACTAAATACAAAACCAACCATAAATGCCAATATTTTGTAAATCTATGAGTGAGATGTTCCACTTGAACTATTTGATATTGTATACCTCATATAATATATTCTTTTTCTGAATAAAGATTGTTTGTTTACATAAGAAACCAATGGGTATTAAGTTACCTAAACGAGAAATAATAAAAATAAGATTGAAAGAGATGGTACCTTTTTTTGGGGGGGTGACTCAAATGGTAACTAATCTCGGTTCCAATTCAATTCAGATACGAATGATATAAATAGTTATATAAATAAAAAACAATAAACAGCACACACACACACACACACACACACTCTCTCTCTCTCTATCTCTCTCTCTCTCTCTCTCTCTCTCTCTCTATATATATAATATATATATATATATATATATATATAATCTGATTAACAGTCTTTCGATCTTCGTTTGGTCATGTAAAGTAAAGTAAACGATAGCGGAGAGTGCTGCCACCGTGAAAAGCTGCTTACTTCACTATTTCAAAACCAAAGTTGGTTTCGATAAAGATGTAAAGCCAATTTCAGTGCGAGTAATCCACCGAAACCAGTTTCATCTCTTTTTCATTTCCTCTACAATAAAGGGGACCACATTTATGCTACACATTTTATTAGGAAATTTGTTTTAGTTTTGTTCAACGATATTATTGTAATTAATATTCCATTTTTATTACATTATTACATACTTTACAGCAGTGTTCCCAAATTTTTTATTCAACGCCTCCCTTCAAACTGATGTTAATTTTTCACGCCACTTTATTTCAACTGCAAATGGTATTCATGGGGTGTAAGTTACTGGTACCATAATCAGTGTAAAGTGACATTAAAAATGAAGGTTTTATTTATTGATAAACTCTATAGTTTACTGATAGTGAATGAAATTATTGATAATATCTTGATTTTTACTTTTTCCTTTGCTTAATTCCTCGTTTCCCCGCCCCCTATTCAGTAGATCTCTTTGTTTTCTATGAATATTTTATAATTTAGTCATGTAATATAGTTAATACTTTGTAATTACACACACACACACACACACCACACACACACACACACACACTCACACACACCAAGATCGAAATATTATTTATCTATCGGATCATAGAATGATATTTTAGACACAAATGTAAATAGCTGATGTACCATTTTCTGTTATCCACACAGATTATTAGCTTGTGGAACCAACAATAACATCAATTCTGGCTTAATCTCAGTCGGATTTGCCCCAGTGGAATTACGGTTATAAAATATCAAAGAAATAGGATGGGAATATCATATCCAACCTCAGGCAGACCATTTTTATGAAAGGCATATTTATCTTTTCATGAAGGACGTGTTCTCATTGGTCTCTTCCCAATTTCAGTTATTCTCATTTCATTATTCGTCCAAGAATGAGAAAAATGAAGGAAGGTGAGACTCACTCTCATTGGGAAAATATAATTGACATTAATTTTCTTGCTTGGAAAATCCTGTTAAATTTTCATTTGTGAATCTTTGCAAGATTATTTTGGGATAAAATGAAATTGCTGATTTCCTACTAAAATTTATTTTTCAAAGTCTTAACCCTTTCATCCCTGAATTATGAAATTTTTATTTTTATTTTTATTTTTTTCCTGTTCAAGCCAAAATAACCTCTAATATTCAGATCGTATGGCTGAAAATCGATTGTCAAGCTAATGTTGCCATAAGGCAACGTTCGGCATTAAAGGGTTAAATATAATGATAACGTTTCGGTTATATACAATGGTCATCTTCTGATCAAGTTAACGAGGAACTAATATGGACTAAACTGATTTCGGCTTCATATGAGCGATTAGTACCTGTGAAAGGTAAGTAGAATTTTCCGATGATTGAAGAAGAGTGGTTTTGAATAAGCGGTGAACAAAGATATTTAGTGGTAGTACAATAATTTGTGTGTGTGGTGTGTGTGTGTGTGTGTGTGTGTGTGTGTGTGTGTAAAATATTCTTCCCACTAAATGTCTCTGGTCCCTTATAATTCAAGCCTACTTTTCTTTAATCATCAGAATTACTATCCCTTACCTCCTTCAGGTACAAATATCAAGTCATTTTAGTCCATATTTGTACTGTTAACTTGATTTCAAAATGGTTAATTTATTATATAAAAAGAGAAACGTTATCAGTAGGAAATAAATTCGCATTAATTTATTCTAAAATGATCTTCCGAACGCATAAAAAATGTCAAAATTCATGAAGCTAGAAAAACAATCAAAATTATAAAGGGTATCAATAAAATATATATACAAATTCAAAGCCTATTAACATATAAATGAAGTTAGATACAATGGTGCAGTTTGCTGTGTATGAGAGAACATCTCACAAAGTTGTTTTGACATGATGAGGGGACGAGGGTTGCCAATATTGCAAATCTGAATAATAGGATTACTGAGGCCATTGCGACCG
>JAJOZX010000609.1:160000-275000 GCA_023014485.1 Bathynomus jamesi
CCTTTTTGTCCATTTGTCAGAGTTACCCCATTGTATTGATTGGAATAATGTTTCAGTTTTGTTTCACTCTAGCAACATTGTTAATAGAAATATTCTTGAGTCGGCTATAATTCAACTTACAAATAACCTTAACATGAGTAAAGGTCTGTTTCAACTTGATCCCGTTGCTCTGAATTCCTTCAGAATGGATTTAAACAAAAAGGGCAGGTTGTTAAATCTTTGGTAAAAAATTTGTTTTTGTCTGTGGTTTCCCTTACAATTTTATTTTTCAATTTTTTGCTGTATGAGTGTATGTGTATGTATGTATGTGTATGTGCGTATGTGTGTGGTCATTGCAGTTAAATGTGTTTGTATGTATATGTGTGTATATGTATGTATGTATGTATGTGTGTATATGTATGTATGTATGTATGTATGCAGTTAAATATATATATATATATATGTATATGTGTATGTACCTTACCTTACCTTACAACCTCACAAAGGTTCTGCGGGATGATTTCTCATTTCGTGAAGGTCAAGCTTGTATATATATATATATATATATATGTGTGTGTTTGTGTGTGTGTGTTTGTATATATGTGTGTATATGTATATATATATTTGGGTATGCGGTATATATGTGTACGTGTATTATTTGTAATTTTTTCAAGTTATATTTATTTTTATTTCTTTATTCTTTTGCGACCTACCGTTTTTCTCAGACAATAATTATAAAAACAAATTTGGTAATTTTTTCCCTTATGCATATATATATATATATATATATATTCTGTATATATTGCGTTTTATTTCGTATATATACCGTAAATATGTTGTATATATATTTTATTGTTCTTTATATATCATCTAGGGATCATTTTGTTTTCCAATTTATATTTACTTGTATTTTGTATTCGTTTGTGACTATAATATGCATATGTGGTAATTTTTCCCTTATAAATTGGTGTGCCTCTCTTAAAATTTATCTTTCAATTTTTATTTTTTAATAATGTGACATATATATCAATTTGGCAGCATCTATTAAATCGATTGTAAAACCTCCCTCTTGAGCTTGAATTGGTAGACTCCACTTACAATATTTATATTATTTTTATTTCTTTATTTTTTTGTGACCTTTCCATAAAAAACCCATTTGAATTTATATGGAAGGTCGGCCAAAGTGCTAAAAGTGTCTTTATATATATATATATATATATATATATATGTGTATATATATGTATATATATATATATATGTATGTATATGTATTTATGGTTTTTTTTTATTTGCCTGTTTATTTCTTTATGATTATTTAGGCTGTGACATATATATCACTAAGGCACTATTTTGTAATTAATTTTTTCTCAATTTATATTTATATTTATTTTTATTTCTTTATTCTTCTGTGACCATATAAATGTTGGCTCCTCCCACAATTTTTTCTATGCTTACTATATATATGTATATATTTATATATAGATATATATATGTATATATATATATATGTATATATATGTGAATATGTATGTATGTATGTTTATTTTTGTAACCTATATATTGCCTTGATCTGTCCTTTCACTCCAGTGTTCCTGAGGATGTCATTAGACGAAAGCGCTTGAGCACCCCTTTGTGTTTCTTTTTCCTTCGTGGTTTTATTCATCATAAATACTTTTCACGTGTCACTTTCGTGAAATAATTTTTCATATATATATATATATATATAATATATATATATAATATTTTTTTTTTAACTGCAAACAACACACAGTATAATTAATGTAAAGAACGACGCTTGTGTAGAAGAGCGTTCTCCCTCTTCATCTTGTGCGGAACGCTCTTCCACACAAGCGTCGTTCTTTATTATATATAATATATTAATATATATATATATATATTATATATATGAGAGCAATAGCATTTCTAATATATATATATATATATATATATATATATATATATATATATATATATATATATATATATATATATATATATAAGCAAACACCACAAGGAAAAGGAAACACAAAGTCCGAGCGCTTTCGTGATATATTCACATTATCAAGGAGGAACAGAAATATATATATATATATATATACACACGGTATAGATTGAGAAATTGGATACGATTCCAGATTTGAACTGGAATATCAGTCCAGATATTCGTTTGTACAACAAAATTCAAACACCGAAATCGCGAAATAAGACTAAGGAATATACATAAATACGATTAATACATAATAAATTAATTAAATTTGTATTTAATGACGTAATCATGTTCTATTTATTAAAAATAAAAAAGCTTATTTTATATCGTTTGGTTATAATCAGTTTAGTGCAGCTGCGTCGTTCTGAAAGTAATATCAGCGGTGATGGGCGTAAACCTCGGAATTAAGCTCCATCTCTCCCAGATTTGGTTTCTCTACACAGCAAATAAAGACTTCCCGCAACCTTCTATACAGAGAAGTATTATCTTCTTTCGTCTCAAATCACTCAAAAAGAAGTTTTGAAGACCATATCTTCTATTTAAAGAAGTTTTATGTAGCATTAAAAGAAATTATTATATCTTCTGACAAGTTTTAATACCCAAAAGAAGGAAAAAAAACTTCTTCTAGAATGCACCCTCGAAAAGAAGTTGTAACTTCTAAATTTAGAAGGTTTTATTTTGAGTTCGTATTTTGAGGTCATATTTTGAGTTCGTGTTCTCACATACAAAATCGTGAAAAAAATTTAGAACCTATTTTCGTTCCTTTTCCATCGTAAATATCTTGGAAACACTTGTAAACATTAACTGCATTTTTCAGTTTTTAGGCTTACGAATATTTGACATAACAATATAGACAAGTTTCTAAAAGGACAATGTGTGTATATATATATATATATATATATATGTCGTAGCCACGTCATGACACAGCTTCCCGCCAGCGTTCGTAACTCAGTGAATAACACCATTTTCCTAAATACACTGATGAGATCGAGGATTTGAAACCCGATAATGCTGGTGATGATAATACTACAGCGTGAGAACAATGATGGGTTGCTTTAGTTGGCCAGAGCATTGTGTCAGTTTCAGGCCCTCCTGACTAATTATGAACACCGCTTCCAGTTAGATTAGTAAAGTTAAGACTTAAGCGACGGTCGGTCTGCTCAGTAGTTAGATGGGTGACCGTTCTCTGCATTCAGATGATGTAGTGTCGTGATACGGATTCCACGTAAAGCTGTAGGGGACCCTCCTCCGCCTTCACACGGCCTTTGCTATTACGAAGTAGGTTAATCCAAAACATTATTATCGTTGTTTCTAAGAAGTGTGACTCATAGTCTTGGGCTTTTCTTCTGAGATAACCGTGCGCACTTACAAGGAAGAAGACAGTAGAATTGGAGATCCCTGTCACGCATCCGCGACACAAATAATAAATTAAATAAATAGATAGATAAATAAATTAAAGGCCAAACAGGGCCATGCAGGATTCAAGAAGAAGATAAGGAGCAGAGATAATGTATAAAAGTAAAATAATTTCCTGAAAATAATTGACAAAGTTGATGAAGTTTCGGATTTTCTATACTCTCTTCAGGCTTATCATTTCATTGACTATTTATTCCTTGTTTTCTAAAGTGGTCATAAATTTGGTGGAAGATAACAACCATTATAACAAGCTAAGTATATAAAGGTTTCTGAATATGGTTTCAATACAGGGAATTTTGTGAGGGTTTCGTTAATGTGAGTGAATGTTTCCTTGTCGTTTATATCAGTGGTATTCAACCTTTTTTCGCACTGTTACCCCTTGAGCTAGTCAACAATACCGTAATTAACCCCCCCTTTCCCCTTTTTAAATGGCAAATATGAGAAAAGGAATATTAGGAAAGAATAAAAGAAATTTTAGTGGAACCATAACTCAGCTTTTTTTTGGACAGTGGTGCCAGTTCGTTACCCCCCGAAAAAGGTTGAATTACCCCCAGGTTAAATACTACTGGTTTATATGAAGGTGTTTCAGATACAAGAACAGAACTTTGATTTATGTTTTATAAACACCGAATTCCCATGCTTCGGATGATTGCAGATTGAACTCACGTTACAAAGGTCGAGTTCGTCTCTCACCTCCGCCGCGGTTGGAATTAGGCCAGCCACCTCTTCTGTGATTGGTCAGGCAGCCCGACTATTTTGTATTATATTATACTTGGTAACCAAATAGCTGCTATGTAACATTAAAGCCTAAACAAACTAAGAATTTAATTATCAAAGATTAAAAGCGTAGTTACTCGCTACGAAAATTCATAATATTATAAACTAGAAACACTTCAGATTTAAGATATAAGTATCTTTTTGAAGTGATTATCTTAAAATTTTAAATTAAAAGTCGTACAAGGGTCTGCAACGCTAATTAAGTATTGCTTGTGATTCGAGCGATAAATGTTTCCAGTGTTAAGACACTTTAAAGGCGTAGTCCAACCGTCGCCGCTAAGAAAACTGCAGTATTACGAGTAAATTTGAAAGATTGAATCGTAGTTAGTACAAAACAAATGAAAAAAATAGCTTTGCCGCCTTTGGCTATTCATTAGTTACATTTTAGAATATTTACAACCTAATTCATTTTACATTTCTACTTTATTTGAGAAATTTCCGAAACCTGTTCTGTTTCTCTTAGTTTAGAAACGATAGAAACAAATTATTTACGCCTCTTTTTTAATTGCGTAAATCCTTTGTACTTCCATTGTTTCTTTTAGGAGAAGAAATTCGTTTTCCTGCATGGAATTCAACTGCAATTACAGCTAAGTGCTTTTCACCAAACATTACCCAAATTTGCCACAAAAGCTGTTTCATTTATACGTTATTTTCCTCATTCTCGTAATCCACAAACGTTGTCTTTATAAAGCTCTAAAACCATTTTCTTTAATAGTTATTTTGCTTATCATTTAACTCGCTTTTCAGCGAAACTTTGATAAACAGTGTTTATATTCCCTAAGGCCTAAAAATCATATCAAACGAGAAAGGCTAAATTTATCGTTCATTAATTTTACTTCTGGAAGGTGTTTTTTTGAAAAATTTTGAACGCGGACGTGAAGCGATACTTCAATTTAAAAAGTCAGAATGAAAATAATGTTTAGGATAAATAACTCTTGAGTTTGTTATGGTCATTACGAGTTATTTAAACTATTTTCGCTTCTACATTCAAAGAAATTATTTTATTTTTTATTTATCTTCATTTGTTTCATCATTAATTTTAACCATTTCATAAAAAAAAAAAAATTCTATGACCATTCTCTGAGACGTCTTTTCACGTAGACATTGAAAGGATTTTGACTCAAAAAGATTGTTACATTTTTTTTTTTTTGTACAGGGGGTTTAATTCAGTTCATAATAAGGGAGTGTAATTTAAAAGTTTTCGTTTAATTGTACTAGGGGCACTCAATATATTTTGCCCCACCCTTTTTTCTTAGCTAAATAATAGGCCATGGGGCTCAAATGTCTTTTGGGCCGTAAGTTTGAACTTTCTGCGCTTCACATAACCGAATTTTTCCAGTTTGAACCTCCCCTCCTTGTATAAAACCGCTTTAAATGCCCTTGTATAAAACCGATGGTTAACGCAGTTTCGAAAATGGCGTCTGACAGTGATGTGCGTCGTAAACAAAGAGCTGTTATCGAGTTCTTAACCGCAGAGAAGGAAACAGTTGGAAATATTCACAAACGTCTACAAAACGTTTACCGAGATGATGATGTTGATCGAAGCACAATTGGACGCTGGTCTAAACGTGTGAGATCATCGGAGAGAGGGAGAGCCAGCCTCGATGATGAGCCACGCAGCAGTCGCCCGGCATCGGCTGTGACATCTCACACTGTGCAACGTGCTAACAGCATCATTCAATCAAATCGGCGCGTCATATACAAGGAGCTATCACTGGAGCTAGAAATTAGTGAAGGAAGTGTGAATACGATAATTCAGCAACTGGGATACTCAGAAGTGCGTTCACGGTTTGTTCCTTGCCAACTAACTGAAGATCACAACGCCCAAAGAAAAGAAATTGCTTCTGAGTCGTTGGTTCGATACGAGACAGAAGGGGATGACTTCCTTTCACAAATTGTGACTGGGGATGAGACTTGGGTACACCACTTTGAACCTGAAACAAAACGCCAATCCATGGAGTGGAATCACGCAGACTCCCCACGCAAGAAAAAGTTTAAAATGGCTCCCTCTGCAGGAAAGGTTATGGCCACCATCTTCTGGGACATGAAAGGGGTGATTCTGGTGGACATTATGAAGAAATGACAAACAATCAACTCAGAAGCTACCCTACACAGACTCCAGAGACGTATAAAGTGAATTCGACCGGAGAGAAAACTGGAAGACGTCCTTCTTTTGCACGATAACGCAAGACCACACAACAGTTTGCAAACAAGAGAGGCCATCACAAAAATGCGCTTGACTGCGTTACCCCACCCTCCATACAGCCCGGATCTGGCACCTTCAGACTTCCATTTGTTTGGGCCAATGAACGATGCTATTCGTGGAAGAACGTTTCAGAGTGACGATGAGGTTGTTGAGGAGGTTAAGAGGTGGCTCCAGCGGAACCCAGCGGACTTTTACCAGCAAGGAATAAAGGCCCTCGTTTCGAGGTGGAGGAAAGCCGTAGAAAAGGATGGAGACTATGTGGAAAAATAAAAACTTATAAAAAAAAGGTATGTAACTACTCGTGTACAAAATTTCTGGACCTTACAAGGAAACTTGGAAAGAAAAAAAAAAGGTGGGGCAAAATATACTGAGTGGCCCTCGTATATTATATACGGCTATTATTTTTTTCCATGCTATGTTATGTGTTACATCTTTCAAATTTGTTTACGAGCCAAATTTTGCTTTCATATTTGACTATTTCACACTACACATCTTCCCATTTTCTCGTTTTGTTTAAACACGCATTCCGCTCTCTCATTTATATGCATTAACAAACTTCTACACAATCCATAAAAAGTCACATTTACATTATAATTACATTATAATATCATATACTAAATATTAAACCTTTACAGATTACATCATTCCCCACTCGCACTGTAATATTCCATATGCATTCAACATTAACAGCAAATGAACACGAATCTTTTTGCCCTTTTCTATAAAATTTTTCTCTTCTTTGAATATCAAATATTTCCTTTCATGTAAACCATTACACTACTCTCATTTTGCGCCAAAACTACTCCCGACTTCTCTTTCGCAATCCTAATAAATCTTACTTCATCGTTTCACCCTCTGCTTACATATTTTCTTAAGGCTCTTTTTTTCAAAATTTTTACGGCCTCATTTCACCTTCCATTTACGATTTTTTTATTCGGCTTCTCACACAACGACTGAAGCCATCTACGTTATATCAAAGATACTCTTTTCTGCGTTATCATGTGCGGGCATACGTTCACACGTCGTTTTGTGAGGTCATCTCTTACTTTCTTTTGACACCTTTATTTAAATAACAATTTTTATCTACATTTCTGCTCAGTTCTCAAATGGTGGCTGTCGTATCGCGCGCATTTGTTTACATCAACTCAGTTCCCGAATGGCAGCTGTTCTATCACGCGCATTTGTTTACATCAAGCTAAATAAATATTAGAACTGCAGTAATAAGTAAACTAATGAGGTACATTAATGTAAGAACCCCCTAGAAATATACCATATCTTTTTTATCTTTATAGTTAAATGTATATATTAATCCTATCAAATGACGAACCATAATCCGACCCCTCCCTCTCCCTAATTAATTCGAATTCGAATTTCAACTGAAAAAAATTCAAAATTCTATTATAAAATACACTCTATCATTAATCCCAAATCCAAATTTGGGTCACCTGAAGATCAGGGCCCCCAGCCTTCGTTAGTTAGCCCTATAAGGCTAACTAACGAAAATATCACGACCTAACCTAACCAATCGTCAAGGGCGTACAGTTGACCTAACGATTGGTTAGGTTAAGTCGTGATATTTTCGTTAGTTAGCCTTATAAGGCTAACTAACGACGGCTGGGGGCCCTGATCTTCAGGTGATCTCTAATCGGGGTCTCTTTTTTTTTATATTAGCTTTGTATGAGATTTTTTGCACCACATTTCGGATTGTATACTTAAACCCTCGTCAATGTGGTGAGGAATTTGTCTTTAAGAAAGAGATTTCCTCAAATCCTGCAATATTTTTAAGATTTTATTTGATGTATAATGGATGATTTGTGTACGATCTTGTCTATGTTCATCTCTGTCATTTTTAGATTTATGAAAGCTATTTGTCTTCAAATATCTGATGTGATGTGTTTTAACCCTTTCAGGACGACAGGTACAAATTGGTAACGTTTCAAATACACGCATTCATAATTTAACACTACAAAAAATTCCGGCCTCATAGAGTTAAACACAGTAT
Source organism: Bathynomus jamesi (assembly GCA_023014485.1). Lineage (NCBI taxonomy): Eukaryota > Metazoa > Arthropoda > Malacostraca > Isopoda > Cirolanidae > Bathynomus > Bathynomus jamesi. Next base: position 168,368 of record JAJOZX010000609.1, read on the forward strand.
AATTCTAGTCTCGATTCCATTTTATAGGGTTTAATGTAAGCAAATAGGATTTATTTCATAGAATTAAGAAGAAATACAAATAAACTCCAAATATTTTAATTCATTAATGTTATTTTAAGATATATTTTAGACGCACGTTTGTGAATTCTACGTTAAATTACATTAAATGAATTCTAATTAAAGTTAATTCATTTGGCAAATCCCTATGAACTCTTTGTAGGCAGGAACGCGAAACAAGTACGACACAGAATGCGCATCACGGAAGAATGTTAACATAAATCTTTTCAGTTTAGAGTTAAGCGTATTAAATTAGATCCTATATCAAGTTCGCTTTCATTTGTTAAATTAAAAAACAAAGACCACTGATGCTTTTATAAATAACCAACAAAAGCAGCAATTTATGCTAATGTATAGCTATGCAAACTAAGTACAGAAACGAGAAAATTAAATAGTATATAAAATATAGAAAAATAAAGGCAAATTCTAAAAAAATTCTTCCCAGTATATTACGTCTAAAGAATGTAAATTCACTTTTCCACACTGTTTTTATTTACATACACAAAAAAGGGGACTTATTTTAGAGTTATGAGACGCTTATATACTGTGTTGTTCTCGGGAACAGTTCTTTGTGCAAAAATCTTCGTATTTTTTAATATTGGGAACCCTGCGAGTGGGACGTAACTTCGCTTCTATTATATCAATTATTTTGAGTAAGGTTTCAAATATATTTAGGTTTATAGTTTTTTTGGATAATAAAAGCATCATATGAAGTTTTTATGACTTTTGTTTATATATATATATATATATATATATATATATATATATATATATATATATATATATATATATATATATATAGTAGTGCTCATCAACATTCCATTTTAGGGCTACAGTTTTAATACATTTCTCAAGTACATATCGAATAGCTTTATAAGCGAAGGCTTTTCTTGCTGGTACAGTATTCTTAATGAGGTGCAGATGTTTGAAGAAATTTCTGAATAAATATGAACAAAAGCAGCTTTGTCACAGTTTATTGTAGATAACGCATAACTCGTTACCAACAGAAACCTAACCTACGTTAGTTTGTTTAAAGGAAAGAACGATTTATAATAATTAAAATATTAACCATAATCACTAGTCATTTAGTGTTAAACTATTTAATTCTTTGAACAGTGGGAAAATGTGACTTTGTCTGTTTTCATTATTCGAAAGAGTTCGCAGACATAGTTTATGAATTACTTCCAAAAGATGCTTTATATATTTCTCTGAGATACCCCATGTTGTAATGCAATAAAATAAAGGTGGATGGATGAAAGAATAATATAGGGTAAGGAGTACGTTTTGAAGAAGGGTCCTCTTTAGTTTAAATAATATGAAGAGAAATCTTGATATTTTGGATCTGATACGTTGTACATGACTTTTGAAATTTAGTTTTTTGTCTAAATTAATGCCAAGTACTTTAAACTCATTCACTCTTGCAAAAGTAGTATTCCCAATTTTTATTCGATAGTTTGTATTAATATGTTTTGTGGTAATAATCGTATAAGATGACTTTGTCAGGTTCAATAAAAGGTTGTTAGCACATCCATTTATACACATTTTATAATTGTCTGTTCGTTTTATTTATCAGAAAGTCTGAGTTATGATAGGAAGAAGTAAGTATGGTATCATCTGCGTATTGTACGCAAATTAATGTGGTTGACATGAAAATCGTTGACGCGAATTAGAAATAGTAATGGGCCAAAAATAGATCCTTGTGGGATTCCACTAGTTAGCATCGCGTTGTCGGATAAATCATCTTTTAATCTGATGTACTAATGACGATTCGACAGATATGATTTAAACCAATCGAGGATATTTCCTCTTATTCCAGATAAGTGAAGTTTATTCAATACGATTTCATACGAAAATGTATCAAATGCTTTTGACAAGCCGAGGAAGACCGAGACCCGTGACGGCAGGCGGCGTGCAGCAAAACCCAGCTGTTCATCCTTCGACACAATAAAGAAGGTGGTTGATAGATAAATGGGTACCCTGAGTAGCTTAGTGGTTAAGACGCTGGACTGCTGGTGGGGCATGGTTCGGATTCCACGTTAAACTGTAGGTCTAAGGTGGAGTGAAAAGCTTGACCTTCGTCAGAATGAACAATTCGGACGGAAGCAAACCAAAGGTTACCGAAGGCCTATTATTTCATGCTTTGAGTTAGGGTTAGACTACTTTGTTTTTTATATATTTCTTCATTAATACATAACAGATGCTTACATTCATTATATGTCACTTTAACGTCTTAGAAATCAATAAAGTAAAGAAAAACAACAAGAAAAACTCACATTCTCTGCAAGATACTTTTTTTTACTGGGCAGAAAAACCTCTAATGGAAAATGGAAGAAAGCGAAAAATGTATGCATAAAAGTAACTCCAAAAGTTAAATAAAAAAGTAAATGGATAAGAAATTATGGAAATATACGTTTGTAGGATCACACACACACACACACACACACACACACACACACACACACACACACACAAACGCATTTCTGCATGAACGAGATACCAACTTTTTTCAAATTTATACGCCAAAACTAACTTTACGGTGCCATCAAATCGAAAAGTATTTAACCCTTTAGTGCATAGTGTTACTTTATTGATTTTGTTCTGGCTAACGCCAAACGATTTTTTTCAGTCTCGGAGAAGACCTCCTGGGCCATAAAGGGTTAATAAGTACCCTCGGACGCAGTTGAAGTCTTGAAAGGTATATATTTTTTATGAAGTGCGTAAAATTGTGAGGTACTACTAGGTAATATATTCCAACCTAATTTAATCTATTTATGTTCTTGTCTTAACAGACCTAACCTAGGAGTAACCTATCCTAATCAGGACTAGCATATCTTTAACCTGACAGTAAAAATATTTCTTGATTTTTTTTATATAGAAATTTTTTAATGTTTCGGATTAACAAACGTATTAAACCTCAAAAAGTTATCTCTGTACATCTGCGAATTACCACACATTTGATCTTACCTGTGCCCAGTTTCTTACACACACACACACACACACACACACACACATATATATATATATATATATCCCCGCAAAAGGGATCTAAGCTCGTGCTCTAGAGTGCTCTTTGTGCTCGTTTGTACATGCTTGTTCCTGGAGGCTTCCACTTCGACTGTCCCCTTCACCCTTTCTTTTTCCTCTGTCTTTCCTCTCACTTTTTCTTTGTTTTTCCGCCGAGATATGCCCTTTTAAATAGAGGCGAATCGGTTCTTCCCGAACTTAAAAAATATATATATATATACAGTATATATATATATATATATATATATATATATATATATATATATATATATATATATATCCAAACAAACGAGGTACCGACTTTTTAAAATTCATATGTCTAAAAATCTAATTAACTATACCAAATTTAATGTAAGCTTAGTGCCATCAAACTGAGAAGGGCGTGATCAGTGCTTCGGACGCAGGACGCAAATGAGGGCTCAAAGGATGTTATGTGTTAAATCCTTAAATAGTGAGGTACTCGCTAATCTAGTCTAACTTATCTTAACCAAACTTTAACTAACCTATTCTAATGTATCCCACTAAAGTCAGGACAACCATACCTTTTTTCCGATAATAAAAAATGTTCCTACAGTTTTATATAAGTTTTATATAGATTTGATCGAAAGATGATATACTAAAATTAAATTAATAACCTTTGGTTAGCTTCCACCCGAATTGTTCATTCTGACAAAGGTCAAGCTTTTCACTCCACCTTAGACCTACAGTTTAACGTGGAATCCGAACCACGCCCCCATCAGCAGCCCAGCGTCTTAACCACTAGGCCACCTAGGGTACCTAGGGTACCCATTTATCTATCAATCACTTTCTTTATTGTGTAGAAAGATGAACAGCTGGGTTTTGCTGCTCGCCGGGTCTCGAACCCAGGGCCGATGGATTCGTAGTCAGCGACGATAACCACTACACCACCGAGGCTTATTTGCTTAATGATATAATGAAAAAGTTGCCAATTAGGAAATAAAGGACACTGGAACAAAAGACTGAAATAGAACAATGAACTATTCATACGTTAATTTGTTTAAGGGGAATGTTTATATAGTATTAAATGAAGAATATAATATATCTATAAGCCGTAATCAACCTACTTTAAATTAAGTGGTGCGATGGCACTGTTTTCACGACTCTCTTTAAAGTACAAATTGCAACTGATAAACAGGACAGGCGCGCATGCGCAAACAGACCAAACCTGTTTGTGAATATACAAACATGGCACATTTCTAACTTGTCGTGGATTAAATTGTTAATTATTCTTTAAATATGAACGTGTTGTTTTCCTTAACGACGTTTAAAATGAGAGAAAACAGGCTCTGTACATTCATATTTAAACACTTCAACGGCGTTTACAAACAATGTATTTAAAGTATTGTAGACACTTGTGATAAGGTATTAAATGATGAATTTACTGTGTTTTAGAGTAACACACGTGTGTTTTTTTAACTTTACACGTGTTTAGATTGTTTTGACACGTAAATTATAAACACGGTTTTTACAATAAGTGCATTGAGTTAAATACGAAATTACGAAGGTTGTGTGTAAGTTCTGGAAAATGTTATAATATAATGGATTTAGAAAAACACACACGCACACACACACACACACACACACACACACACACACACACACACACACACTGACTGGGGAAATCTTTCGTTATGTCGTTTGAGGAAGCAATTTCCATCTACCCATAATGCTTTAGTTATTCAAGTGTAAAAAAAATTACAAATCTCTGATTTGTCGACAAGAATGGCTAAAAACAAAAAGCTAAAAGAATTGAAACAAAGTTAATATTTCGACAATATATACAGTAATAAATAAATTAATTAAATGAAAATAAATTCCATTTCGAACTTTACGTGGAACAGACAGTAAAAAAATACAAAAAATAGAATGTAACTTGTTGAAAAATATTTGAATACATCCCAGAATATATTTTATTAAGATTCAGAATTTTGATCGAAAGGAAAACAAGGAGCAAGTGTAGTTTACGTCCCCCTGACGCAAAAGGGGACACAAAATCTTCAGGAGACATTTTTAAATGAATCCATCAAATAAAACGTTAAAACTAACGAAAATATTACGACTTAACCTAACCAATCGTCACTATATATATATATATATATATATATATATATATATATATATATATATATATATATTACAGGCAAAGTGTGTAACCAGCCATTTCGCGTAATGGCTGAAACTTGGCGCTCTATGGCGTGCGGTCCACAAAGATATTTACACTATAGCATGCGGTCTACAACATATTTACAAATTCAATTACATTAAAACAAAAACTTTAAAGGACAAATAAAACAAACAATTCATTCTATGGGATATAACACCCGGTTAGGTTAATTGAATGCCCGGTTAGGTCAACTCTATGCCCTTGACGATTGGTTAGGGCATACAGTTGACCTAACCGGGCATTATATCCCCTAGAATGAATTGTTTGTTTTATTTGCCCTTTAAATTTTTTGGTTTTAATGTATATAGTCCGCTTTGACCTCACATTCGTCCCCAAAGATAAAGTCAAGTCATTTCAGGTCAGGTCAGCATAAATTCAAGTCAGGTCAGGTCACTTCAGCGCAAATTCTTTTGTAAACTAAAGATATCTTTGTAGACCGCACGCTGTAGTAGCACCTGAAACTTTTAGTCATTTCGCGAAATGGCTGTTTCACTTGGTCATTTCGCGAAATGACTAAAATATTCAGCCATTACGCGAAATGGCTAAAATTCCACCTTGGTTATTTCGTACAAGATCATTTGCCGGGTTAGGTAAACTGTATGGCCGGTTAGGTTAACTGTATGCCCTTGACAATTGGTTAGGTTAAGTTGTGTTATTTTCGTTAGTTTTAACGAAAATAACACGACTTAACCTAACCAATTGTCAAGGGCATACAGTTGACCTAACCGGGCCTTCAATGGCGGAGATCGGAATAATATTGAAGGCCCGGTTAGTAATTGAAAACCTCTATATTGAAAATTCAAATATGTTCAAATATGTTCAAATGTTCAAATGTGTATGAAGAGTGTTTCTCACTTATTTGAACAGACCTGTGGATGTATGTATGTTTTAGCAGATTTAGTTAGTTAAATAAAGGTTTCCAATTTTATTGTGATGTTTGTTATTTCTATGAATTCATGACAAAAGTCATTTTAGCCATTTCACGAAATGACCAATGTGGAATTTCAGCCATTTCGCGTAATGGTTTGTACTAACATATTAAAATTTCATGGTTCTATGCACCGTATTTTCCGAGATATGAAGGATTTAAAAGGTCTCCCTTTTTGTTTGCCGACCCGACAATGCAGTAGTAGTGTAAATGGAGAATTTCCAGTGGCATAAAGAAATGTTCAATAAATCCGTAATTTTCATTAGTTTTCTTTGAAATCCGCTCACCGTATAGAAAATGTATTTGTTGTGGGGTGTGAAAAAAATATTGAAATCTGACCATAACTTTGGATTTTACAGCCAAAGTTCGAGGTCTCCCATTTTTTTTTGCCCACCCGGTATATATATATATATATATATATATATAATATATATATATATTCGTATATATGAAGATTAAACAGCAGTAGATTGCCATAAGAAGCAAATATAATATTTTATGCTTTAATACCTACATCAATATGAAATCCCAATTCATTAATACCTACATCAATGTGAAATCCCAATTCATTAATACCTACATCAATATGAAATCCCAATTCATTAATACCTACATCAATATGAAATCTCAATTCATTAATACCTACATCAATATGAAATCCCAATTCATTAATACCTACATCAATATGAAATCCCAATTCATTAATACCTACATCAATATGAAATCCCAATTCATTAATACCTACAATCCTACATCAATATGAAATCCCAATTCATTAATACCTACATCAATATGAAATCCCAATTCATTAATACCTACATCAATATGAAATCCCAATTCATTAATACCTACATCAATATGAAATCCCAATTCATTAATACCTACATCAATATGAAATCCCAATTCATTAATACCTACAATCCTACATCAATATGAAATCCCAATTCATTAATACCTACATCAATATGAAATCCCAATTCATTAATACCTACATCAATATGAAATCCCAATTCATTAATATCTACATCAATATGAAATCCCAATTCATTAATACCTACATCAATATGAAATCCCAATTCATTAATACCTACATCAATATGAAATCCCAATTCATTAATACCTACATCAATATGAAATCCCACTTCATTAATCCTTCATTTCAACACTCGAATGATTATTTGGTTCAAACTGTTTCATTTGTATGAGTGAAACGTCAGAATTTTATTTTTTCCCCTTAATAATGCTGTAATTGTGTTCACTTCATTCATAATTTAGGTTTTTTACATTCAAAATTTAGTTCCGTTAAAGGATCAAAATTATTTTCACTTCTGCCAACTATTTCTGCCAACTGTTTCATCTGCCAACTATTTTGAAGGTCTAAATTTGTAATTCCATTTTCACTTTGATTATTAAAGCATATTTTCCGCGATGAAACATATATTATTGCATATTTCATTTCGTTTTTAGTTTTGAGATTTATATTTTGTGTTGTTCCGTATGTTTTTTTGTATATCATAATCATTTATTTATAAGCAGTTCGTTAGCGGATCAGTGGGTGAGGGGGTTCATTAACTGGGCTAGATAAAATAACTCGACTCTGTCGGATAGGCACATACGGAAATGAGATTAATAAATGATATAATAATGATAATAATAATAATAATACTGCAATGGTTGACATCTTTGTTTAACCCTTCGTCCGTAATGGAATATCATTTGTTTAATGAGTCGCTTTTATTCCTTGTTTCTCGTCTCTCAAATTAGTATGTGGCTTCAACGTTGTTTTCAAGAACCTTTTCAACGTCTTTCTTAGTTCCTCACGCTCGCCATTAAAACTCCATAAATGCTTCTCATGATGGCACTCCTCTCAAGGGTCAGGGAACAGTTCCCCTCTGAAATGGTTGCTAATGAAAATACGTGATGTCTCGCACTTCGAATAAGTGTATCTGGAGAGGTGGAGAGGTACAATTAACAATTTACTCGGGCTACGTCTTGGACATATCACAATATTATTTCCCGAAGGTTCCGCGAAGTTAAGCGACATGAGATCTGGGTAATAAATAGTTGGATGGTTCATTGTTCTATGCTTTCAAATGATATAAGTAACCATGGTTGGTATTTTATGTTAAACCATGAAATACAACCATATCATACAACCATATCATAGACAAACACAATTGACGTAACTGTTTCTTATCATATATTAACAAAAAAATGGATGCTTTGTCAAGATGTCTAAAACAAATTAGTATGCTTTGTTCTCCTGGAGTACAGAATATAAGATCCACTGTACATTTAGCAATTACCATATTCCATTGGCAATGTTCTCACCTTGTCTACATTACAAGTGAAAAAAATAATGTTAGAAATCAAATTGTCTAAAATGGTACTTTCCAATTAACACCTCCATTGTTGACACCTTAAATTTCCTCCATTTCCTTTCTCAAATCTCCAAAAGAATTTTATAAAATTATTTCGAACATTTTGGAAAGGAAATAAAAAATTATTGATAAAATAATATATAATTAAGTATATATATAGAAAGAGAAAGAGAGAGAGAGAGAGAGAGGAGGGGGTTCCATAAATGTCTGAAACGAAATAAAATTTTATACGCTCTATAAACGTTTTGCAATTATAGAATTATATGTAATTATAAATTATACAACAAATTTAGGTTTAACAAATCAACAATTATTAATTAATTATTACAATGTATCTAAGACCTTGTCTAGTTTATCTTTAAATATATTTAAGGAATTACAATTTGCTAAACTATTTACATTTATTAGTTTTAATTATTTTAAATTTGGAGAAAGATAGGGGACAAATATTTATGGTAACAGAAACTGACAGCACAGCGCTCAGGCCAACTAATGTGGCCCATTGCTCTAATTCCTGCATTATTATTACCAGCATCATCGGGATTCGAACAGTGCCTTTAATTCGCTTATTGTAAGGAAAAGGTGTTATTCACTGAGATACCGACGCTTGCAATATTTACAGTAACTTCTCATCCCAGTGGGATAAATTGGGATGAGATAAATGGGATAAACATGGGGATAAATTGTCGCCTGATGAACAAAACGTGCATGGATATGTTTAGAGATAAGTTTAACCTCTTAACGACCGAAGTTTTTGTTCGGTTAAGTTATGAGCGCGTGTATTGTTAATGGTACATATTCGACCCAATGGTCCAAAAAAGGTTAAAGATTAAATATTTAAAGTTTAAAGATAAGTTATAGACAAGGTCTTAAAAATGTTGATAATAATTAGTAAATTATTATTGATCAAAATTAAGTATGTATTAAAATAAACTTAGTAAGTCTGGCTACTAGCTCTCACAAACCTTTATGCTTATCACACGTAAAGGGCCGAAATAAAGCCTGTTTTGATGGAATTAGTATTTCATTTTAATTACTGATGAAACAATTCCTTATAACTGCCATTTTTTTTTTTTTTTTAATTTTGAAGGTGACAATATGATGTTCCATCAATTTTATTTTGATATAATTTTGCGTCTAAAGTTTTCTTCATTTTTGCTTTAGTGGATATTTTTCAACAAACGCTCAAAATGTTTGTCAATTTTACCTAAGGTAAAGCATGCGCGAAGAAAATGTACACATGCGCAATGCATGTATGCGTATAATAACACAAGCCGTTGTTTCTGTTCCTATGGTTGTCTATGTTAGTGGGTGTTAGCGTGCGTGCATTACTTGCATAAGGAAATAAATAAATATAACTGTATTTTTGTTAATCATTTACAATTTCAGACTTAACCTTCTATGGCCGACGGCTACGATATGTTAAGACTTCATACAAACTCATTCATAACTTAACATCACAAAAAATCCGTCTATTGAGAATTAATATCAGTTGTTTTCTATAATTTCAGAAAAGGGTACTTCTTTTTTTGTTCGGAATATAAAATTTTTAACAAAATAATGACATTGTATTGTGAAGCAAATCTATAAATACCAAATTTGTTAAATTCTTTACTACTTCCGAACGGCGTAACGAAAAGATGACTCCGTACATTGCGTGAAGGTTTTCAGGGTTAGATCGGTTCGAATCCAGCATGGGTAAAAGGGAAATTATATATTTATTTCTTCATATATAAAATGCGTAATTAAATATACGATACTTAAATTAGAATTTAATAATAAAAAAATCTAATATAAAAATAAAATTTGAAGAAATTCAGAATTTTTAGGGCAAATTTGAACGTGATTAATTCCATAATAAGCTTAATTTATGTTTAATTTTAAATGAACGAAAGCATTTGACAAAAGAAAGATAAATTAATTGCACGAGTTGATGAAATTCCGCCAATCTATAGAAAACTCGGATGAAAAGTTGTACTTAAGAAAAGCGGCTGTGGCTGACAGAAGAATTTTCTACGAACTGAAGTAAAGATCCTTTCCCGAAATCAGCAAACACTGCTGCCATGATTTATTGTCCCATATATATATTGTCCCATATATTGTCCCATATACTCTATATATAAATACCTTTGCTTGAACTACGTCGCGCCTTCAATGCAACACCAGTTCCCCGAGGTTAAATGATGTCTTTTCAGTTGTTAGATAGGTGACCACTGACTATCCCCTGTGTTCAGGTGATACAGAGCCCCGTGGTTCGGATCCCAAGTATAAAACCTGTAGGTCCCCTCTACGAAGGACGTTAAACAACTTCATTTAATTATTATTATTATTATTTTTCTGTTCTACGGTTTACAATTAATTCCATTAACTTCGGTTGAAGTACAGGGTGCTCCAAAAAATGTAATCACTTAGTATGGAGGTGCTTCAAAAATTATATTTCAGTACTGTGTATTTATTGTTCATATATTTATCCATGGATAAAACGAATCCTTGAAAAAAAAAGTATTATTTAAAAAACAAGCAAATAAACACACAAATACTTACATAACACACACACACAACACACACACACACACACACACACACACACACAAACTGTAAGTGGTAAGCAATGACATATTAGCGCTATGTAAGTGGTAACATTTTTTGAAGCACCCTGTACATCCAAATTCATCCCGAGTACTTCAAACATTCTCATATTTTCCTACATATCAAAAGGATGGAGTATTCAGTGGTCTAAATTTTACCACAGAAGCATAAAACTGACTCTTAATGTGTAACATAAATACTGGCATCAGAATTCGTTTCTAAACCAATTTAAACTAGTGCTCCTCAATGAATCCTTTGCTCGTGCATAAAAACAAAAGAAATACTAACTTATTCCTTTGTGCATAATCATATATATATATATAATGAAATAATAATAACAGTGTTATATCTGCCTTTACGAGGTTGAATATAGGGAAACCTTTTTGAGAAAATTGACAAATATGAACACAAAGAAACATCTCTGTGGGTCTATATTTTGAACCATGGGCGTAGAGTTAAACATATACTCGTGTGTGTGTGTTATTGGCTTTATTTCCTGCCAATACAGCTTATCAATATCATCATTATATATATATATATATATATATATATTAGAAATGTATATATGTATATAGATATGTGTATTATAAAGTAGACCTCAGAACTACCCTTAAGATACTTACTTTTCCTATATGCATTCCTTTAGCAAGACCCACATTAGGTTATCCTTTCCCCCCAGCTCCCCAACCCCTTTTGAACATCCCCAAAGGTGGGTTATATAAGCTGAGTCTGGGAAAGGGTTCATGAAGTTACTGGCTGGAGGCCAGACTGGAAAAATTCAGCCAGGGAAAGGTCAAAGGCGAGTTATATGGCGAGTTGATGATGACACTCATCATTAACAAACTATCGGTTAATTAATATTTAGTAATTACCATAACAAGAATAATTACCCCGTGGAATTATTGACTTTTTGAAAATTCCCTTATTGGCGTCAGTCTACTATAAGTAATCTATACATTACTACTGCCCCCTATTCATCTACTCGACCGACATAAAAAAAAATGTATATAGAGTATGTTACAGGGACTCTGTGTAACTAGGGATTTCAGGAAATCCCTAAAATAGTCAGGGATTTCAAGTAAGGTTAAGTCGTGATATTTTCGTTCGTTTTAACGAAAATATCACAACTTAACCTAACCAATCTTCAAGGGCTTACAGTTGACCTAGCCAGGCATTCAATTAACCTAATCGGGCACTCAATTAACCGGGCATTCAATAATTTTCCGGTAAGTTTAACGAAAATATCACGACTTAACCTTACATGAAATCCCTGAATATTTTAGGGATTTCATGAAATCCCTAGTTACACAGATTCACTGTAACGTATATACACTTTGTTTTAAAGAGGAGTAAAAGGGAATGGGTTTACTTCAGAAGTCATGATAAGTAGTGTTGGACAAGGGTTCATTGAGATGCATATCACGGACACAACGTTACACTCATATCACATTTGTGAAGAAGCAAGTTACAGAATGTTCCTATTTGATATGAAGAGGTTGCTATACGGAAAAAATGTAATAATAAATATAATCAGGATGGTCTGAAACAAGCGTAGCTCTCAGGCCACACGAACGCGGCGCAACTTGCTAACCTCTATCTTATTATTATTATTAAGGGCATCATCGGGAGTGAAACCTCGGATCTCAGTGTATTCACTTCGCTTATAAAAAATGGTGTTACCCTCTGAACATCGATAAAAGGGGTAAATAACAAAACATATACTGGAAAAATCGATGAACATCTGCGAATTTGTTTATAGCAACGTAACATCTTATACATTTGGAGATGTTTAAGCATCTTTATTACGGAGAAAGTCATATGACGAAGATCAACAGATTTACGTGGAATCCAAGTCATTAAGGGGTCGCTGCATCATTTGAACGCAGAAAACGGTCAACCATCCATTATAATGAACAGATCCAACGAAATTTCACCTCGCTGATTTTACTGGAAGCGGTGTTGCGACGTGGTCAAGACGTAGCCCTTGCATCTCATAAAGAACATTAGATATTTTAACTGTTTCGCCAAAAACAAACAAACATCGAAAGGAAACACAAAAAAAATTACCAATTATTAATTTGGGCGAGGGCATTTTCAAATTAAATGTTTTCGGCGAATTTTTTTCCGAAACTGTACATGAGGCATAGAAATAACGTAAATCAAAACAAGAAAGGATATAGCTAATAAGAGATCATAATACTTATGCCAATCGCAGTTATGAGAAAACACGATACATAACATGATGCGGAAATAATAATAAAAAAAATATACTTTAGATTTTGGCACCACTTTTACACCTGTTAAAATTTTCGCTTTAATGCCGCTCTCAAAGTGCCATTTTGTTCAGAGTTAAGATTTGTTCACATATATTTTTAATAATTAATAATAATAATAATAATAACAATAATATCATAAAGTGATAATACAATACTGTAATACATTTATAAAATAATATTACTGTTACTATTATGAAATACAGGAAAAAAGTCGAACTGAATGAAGTCGACATCAGAAAAATTTTCATACCGACAAAATCTTGGTTTTTATGAAGAAGAAAATCTAATCTGAGGAATGATTTTTCAGTTTCTATCTCGACTTCTGCAGAAGTGAATCTCATGACATAATAAGGGACATAATTTAGGTTTGCCTGTAGACCTACACGCACACACACACGCACGCACACACACACAAATATATATATATATATTATATATATATATATATATATATATATATATATATAATGCACACTCACAAGTAAAGACAAAAAGCGATTTCAAGACATTTCGTGTACTTAGCAACACCTCGTCAGAAGGACAGGACTAAAACTGTCACCTTCTTTCATATGCCGACGATGTCACCCAAATTGCTTCGGCAACTAAAGCTAATACATTTCCACACTGCACACAAAACATACGCGACAAACAAAATAAGAAGCAAAATGGCTTATAAAGACAACCGCACAAAAAACAACACTCATATTCTTCGTGGCGAAAAACACATATCTTCATAACCTCAACTTTTATCTATGTAGACCAAATGCCAACTACCAGTTCCAAAGAAGACTGACGCTCACACACACGTAAAAATACTAGGGATCACACTCGACATATTCTTAAACTTCAAAGTATACAACACAAGCAGACTAACGAAAGCAAAACACGCACAATCCCAAATACGTACTTAGATTTTATCACTCAAACAAAACAGAAAACTTAGGTTATACAAGGCCAGTGTTATGCTACGTACTCATTACCACACAACTTCCAAGTCACTCACAACAAAGCTCACAAGATATGCGTAAAAAAAAAATTACGAAGACACGTACACAAAATAAGATATAAAGAAATAAGCACTGAACCTTTTTATCGAGTTTCCAAGGTACCATCACTAAACGTATACGTATGCACACATAAACTACTCTCAAAACAAATCTAAGATCTCGAGCTTTACCACGCTTATACCAAATGTACACAGACACAGAGACAACATACCACAGCGCCGAAAAGGCAAGTACAGAACCACGAAAAACATTATAGAATCAGAAACATTCTACGTCACACAACCAAGACAATAATGCAAACCACACCCATTCCAACAAAATACAAAACAACAACCTAAGATTCCGACCAACCATGCATCCGAAATAATGACACCATTAAGAAAGTCACATTACAAAGCACATTCAGCCCCTCTTCCCTTGATTACTTATTCTCCCTTCACTATTAGGAAATAGGCTAAACTATTAGCTAGCTCCTCATAATATTAGACAAAGTGTGTATAGACGTAGTGGGTGTGTAATTCTTCCCCTTTTCTCTTCATACTATTCCCTTCAAAGATATTTCCCTTTTTGACTTGACACTACCACTTAATCCTCTAGTATTCTTCCTCTTTCTAATCTTGAAGTGAATTCAATTAAATTCTCTCTCATTTCGCTCTCTAAACTTCGTCGTACAAAATCCGCTCCGCTCTTCCTCGCTTGTCCTCCTCCCTCGAATCTCGCCTCACTCGACCTACGTTCATTCGACCTTCGATTCTCATTTCTCATCCAGTAACGACTTTATCACTGTTGCAAGCCTGCAATTTCTCTAGTCATCATGCAACCTTTTCATACAACTATCAACGTAATCTCATCATCAGCCCCACGAAGCCGACACTAAAACGCTTGCATAACTCTTGTCCGTATATCCCTTTTATTAATTATTGTGCCTAATTTATCCTGTGATAGGTGTGGTTGTTAATAGAGAGGTAATTCGAGTTATAACTCCCTTTCTTCCTTGCACACTGAAAGTCTCTCTCTCTCTCTCTCTCTCTCTCTCTCTCTCTCTCTCTCTTGTACATACTTTACCTTCATTCACAGTTTGTGCTAATGTTGAATATTTAAAAGAGAATACTGATAATATCTTCAAACTCCTCTTCATTGATATTTGTGGTTCACGTCCTCATTTCTAGAATTAATTCAGATCAATATTTATTCACCTTAATAAATTTACATGTTAAACCAGAGCAGGTACAGAGAATTTCAGAAAAATAAAAAGTGTGAGCAACCTGATTTCAAGCGGGCCACATCGGAAACGTTCAAGGAGGGCCGCGTCCTTGGTACCCCTGATGTACGCTGTAAACATGGAAGTTCTTATAAAAGCATTCTAGTCGAAGTAAAGTCATTACAAAAAAATTTGGTTCAACGTTATTGAGAATGACAAGGGAGAAAGATGCTTCTCCATTTAAAAAAAAAATCTTTACTCATTTTTTCGGGAGTGAGTGACGTGCGTAAGAATTCTTTGACTCGGGAAAGACAAATTTATTCACCTAAATGTTTGAATAAGAATATTTCATATCTGACAACTCGCGATGTTAATTCCTATATACGTTATTAACGTTCCAAATCAAGAAGCAAAATTTTTTGAGAAATGCACACACGAGTACATCACTTTTCCTCATCACCTCTAACTACATGCCTCCTCCTTTAAGGAGAGCACGCAGTACCAGACTTTCTACACTTTCTCATTTCTTTTCTGTCCAACTATCTAATGGAAGGGTTAATCGGTATTTTCAGGCTTTCATCTACTCAACCGGTCAACTCTGGAACAATCTTCCTCAATCCATCTTTCCTCCTGTCTATGACCTCCCATCTTTTAAACGCAGAGTGTCTAGGCATCTCGAAAACCCCGGACCTTGATTTTGGCTCTCTTGTTCTTCTATGGGAGGGCCGCTTTTGCGGGCATTTGCCCTTGGCTACTGCTTCCTGCATTAAAAAAACCGTCCAGTTAGTTCTTGTGTGGAAAAAATCAGTAAATTTAAGCTTCTCGATTAATACTCGTATTTACAAGCATTTCATATGTTTATAACGATTTTGTTACGGTGTAATGGATGCCATACATTGTTGTACAATTATTATTATTATTATTATTATTATTATTATTATTTAGATAGAGGGACCCTGTATTCATTACACAGTAAATGACGGTATAAGGTAAGGAAATTTCACCATAGACTCTTTAAATCTCTATACAAGGACTGATTATGCTTGACAGGTTACACTTAAAAAAAAATAGCTTTAACAGCTTCAATACGGCGACATACGTGCGTATGTCCGATTAGCGCGCTCCAATATACGACGACATAAGTGCGTATGTCCAAAACTTAAAGAAGAAAGCCAAATTATACGACATTTCTGCTTTTAGTTATAAATATTTAAGTTTTGGACATACGCACGTATGTCGTTGTATATTGGAGCGCGCTAATCGGACATACGTACGTATGTCGCCGTATTGAAGGGGTTAAAATCAAATTATTTGTCACGATTTTACCTAAATGGATTTTTCGTAACTTTGACGTCCCAAGTAATAAAGCGTTCTTAACAATGCCCCCCCATAGGTTCCCCTTTTAGTAAAACTTTGTAGAATTTAAGGCCATAATGAGAGCCAGTAAGTTCCTGGTTAGTGTCTATGCGGTCCCCAATTTGGAACCGACTTCTGAAGGAACCTTTCCTTAACTCATCTGACATTAAGAAGGAATGAAATGGCTTTAAATTTATGCGTCATACGGGACTTTAATGCTTGCAGTGTATTCTAAACTCAAAAAATACATTAAAATAAAGAGAATAACAGAGAATATCTAAGTAATGTCAAACGTCTACTGAAAATTCAAGATGTTTTACGATCCGAATAAAAGGTTTATAGCTCGTATCATTCATAGCTGACGTTGTTTGCATGACTCTTAAGAAGTTATTGGCAACACAAACAACTGACATGAAATCAGTTAAAATGATAAACTTGGTTCGTATTATACTTGAATTTTGCAAACAGACCTAACAAATAGGTAATACATACATACATATATATATATATATATATATATATATATATATATATATATATATATATATATGGGATGAATTTCACAATTAGACACGTGAAATGAATGAATGATGCAAACCCACAAGAAAAAGAAAAATGATTCCAAGGCCTTTCGTGTATTCAGAAGTACACCTCGTTTAAATACACGAAAGGCCTTGGAATATATATATATACAGACCATGCATGGAACAAGGAATTCTTCTGGGGAAATTAAATGTTCGAATAAGTCATGATAAATGACAGATACTAAAGTTTTTTCTTTTTCATTTTTACCCAACGTGGGTATATATATATTACTTTCATTTTTAATGCCAAATAAATTAGAACAGCTAAATAAATATTAGAGCATACGCGTCGGTGGTGTAGATCCATTGGCCCCGAGATCGAGACCCGGTGACGGCAGGCGGCGCGCAGCAAAACCCAGTTGTTCATCCTTCCACACAATAAAAAAAATTGGTTGGTAGATAAATGGGTAGCCTAGTGATTAAGACACTGGGCTGCTGGTGGGGCGTGGTTCGGATTCCACGTTAAACTGTAGATCTAAGGTGGAATGACAAGCTTGACCTTCGTCAGAATGAACAATTCGGGCGGAAGCCAAACCAAGGTTACCCAACAAAACACCTTTTTTTGCCTAGTTAACCTTCAAAAAACTTTTTTTTTCAAAAACTTTGAATAGTGTTAATCCTCATTTTATATCATTCAATACTTTTTCTACAATTCTTTTCCAGTTTGAACTGAAAATGTTTGTAATTCGTAATAAGACTAAACACTGGGCGTGTTACTAGTAAACCAAAGCTCTGTGGATCAAGTAAAGATAAGCACCCCCAACCTTTTTTAGTTAGCTTTATAAGGCTAACTAACGAAAATATCACGACTAACCTAACCAATCGTCAAGGGCGTACAGTTGACCTAACGATTGGTTAGGTTAAGTCGTGATATTTTCGTTAGTTAGCCTTATAAAGCTAACTAAAAAAGGTTGGGGGTGCTTATCTTTACTTGATCCAGCTCTGTTATATTCTCAAACTATGAAGTTTTCTTCATTATCTAATACAGTATTTTAATTTCATAGAAAAAGTAAAGTTAAACGACTTTGCCAAGCTTTTAGAGTTCTTAAATAATCCTTTAAGGTAACATTATGATGTTATAAGCATTCCGTGAGGTTTCGTTTTGGAATCCTTATTTCCGACGAAAATTGTTTTATTTCTCGCGGGCAAGAACAACTTTGTAGGTAATTCTAGAAGACTAATAGAGAAAATAAGCTTTCTAGAACTACCTTATTAGAGTCTGAACGACGGTGGAAGTAGGCTTTAAGGAACAAAAAGTTCATTAAGTAAATTAAAAAAAGGAAGGGTAGGTCAAATACTTGAAGGTCAAATAACACCACCTTGGGGAAAACTTAAAAGAAAAAAAAAGTAATTCATGATGCCCATCCTAAAACAGTGGTATCGAAAAAACCATTACCATAAAAACTAGTAGTTAGTTTAATTAAGAAGTACAGAGGGAATCTGTATCCGAAATAACAGTAGAAAATTACCTTTATTCTGGCAAACGTTTATAAAATTAATTATTCATTCGCTGAAAGGAAATAATTAAGGAACGACGTTCCACAGTCGGCGTTAATGAAGAAGAAGACATTTGAAAAAGTGTGCATGTCTGTGATTTCGCAACAAATCATCAACCTAAGAGTGAAAGTAACACGAAAATGAAAGTAACATGAAAATAACATGAAAATGAATCGAACAAAGCTAAGAAACTATTTTGAAATGGAAAGAAAAACTGCGAAGCGCTCCCCTCCCGCCCCCCAACCAAAAAAAAAAAAAATATCAGAAAGCATTTTCTCTTTGAAAGGAACAAGAATAATAAAGTACTATAGACGTGAGAAACGCAACTAATGTTGGAATGGAAACTTTTAAGGGAAACATCAGCATTTGGCTCGGTAATTACATGTATCGGATGTGTTTCCTTTGCCAGGAAAACATCGTTTAAGTCTAGTACAGAAACACGTCCTATATATATTTTCGAGAAAAGATACGAATTTACACTCAACTGAACCACTTTTCTGTAACACACACACACACACACACACACACACACACACACACACACATATATATATATATATATATATATATATATATATATATATATATAACATTAAAAATTAAAATATGAAACAAGATTTTACCCTAACATTTTTCGGATGAAATTTCACTCTCCTGCGGAAAACCGTCAACAGATTGCAGATGACATGAAAATTAGCGAAGAAATGTGAAATTCAAATGACAAATGCATCGATTCTCAAAACACATCTGTAATATATATATATATATATATATATATATATATATATATATATATATATACATTTCAACTGCAAAGAACACGCATTGGTTTCTGCGCGTATGTAGGAGAATTACGACTTCTGATCGAGTGAGGACCATGGTGTAGTGGTTATCATATCTGACCAGCAATCGGAAGATCCCGGGTTCGATTCCCGGGTGGTTACCTCATTTTTTCATTTGTTCGTTCTCCCTCCTCATCTTGCGCGGAATGTTCTCCTATAGAAGCGTCGTTCTTTACGATATATATACATATATATATATATATATATATACATACAGAGAGAGAGAGAGAGAGAGAGAGAGAGAGAGAGAGAGAGCGAGTCAGGAAAGCACAAAATAAAACATGTTATTTAAGTATTTTATGTCAAATAACTGTACATTGTAACAACGTCATTTGTTGATTTACATGTTGTCTTGTCGACTTACATCATGTATTACGAAAGATAACACTGAGTCCTTTAAACTTATGCCATAATTTCGTATGCATTATTGTTAATATATACACAATGTAATCGCATACATTAACAATATATCCACGCGGTGGGGTGTGGGGTGTTTTAGTGTGAGGGGGGGGAGTCAAGCGGGGGACTTTCAAACGATTTTACGCTACGAAGGATAATAGTGTAAGAAGCCTTGAAGATAAAGTGAGAGCGATTCTTATGTTTAATATCCTTGAATTGTCACTACTGTAGAAGGAACTACTGTAGAAGGAACTACTGTAGAAGGAACTACTGTAGAAGAACTTCAAATCGTTTATAATACTACTGTGGTCGTTTCTTAGGATGAAATCTTCCACGCATGTTGATGTTTTGGGTTCGCAACATCAGCTTTGTGTTTTCCATAGGAAACTGCTCCGAATCTACCCCGTTTTTATGTTTAATTTTACTGTTTCATAAACGCAATAATGGGGAGATAAATTATATTTTACTTTCACGTATGTGACACGTTTAAGTGCCTTAAATACCCCCCCCCCTCTCTCTCTCTCTCTTCTCTCTCTCTCTCTCTCTCATCAAAGGAGAATGATTACAAAATGTACGACCTTAATGAATTTCCTATTAAATCTTGAGGCCCTCATGGCATTCGAAATTGCCTATTTCCTTCATCATACTCAATGGTGTCCCTAATATACAAATGGGTTCCTCGAGCGTTCCCGAACTTTGCCCTATCGATTTATAATTAGACTGGAAACGCAATAACTCTTCGTCATTTCTCTGTTAACATTTAATTGAATTCAATATTACGCAAACTATCTTCATTAGAAAGACCCACATAGCAATTAATACACAAAGTCTTATACTTATAATGTTACGCTCACAACTTCTTAATCATAACCGGAGTTGTTTGTATGTGTGTATGTATATATATATCTGTGTGTGTGTGTGTGTGTGTGTGTGTGTGTGTGTGTGTGTGTGTGTGTTTGCTGATCAATTAAGACGATTAGAGGATTAAGGGTTATTAATTATGCGAGTGTATAACGAAATATTTAATTACTTTAATATGATAATTCCACTGTAATAATAATAATAATAATAATAATAATAATATAATAACGATAATATTATTATTATTATTATCATTAACTCTGTATATATTATTGATACAACCCATTTCTTTAATATGTTAGGGGCGCATAATTATAGCACTTACAACCAAATAGATTTAGAAAGAGTTCTTTTCAGGCGATGTCCCAAACCCCACCACTCACCCCAAAATTTCTAACATTACATTTCATTCTTCTAAATAAACACGACTATTGGAACTCGTCAGAGAACGAAACGGACATTTGGGGATTGGACACACATACAAAAAAAAAGTCTTATAGTGACATTCTTGCTGTAAGTCTTTCTGGACGACTCATTTCCGTAATTTTAAGTCCTCAATCACTTTTCCCTAAAGAAATTCCATTCTACAAGCAAGCTACTCTTTACTGAAGCATTCATTGTGTGTGTGTGTGTGTGTGTGTGTGTGTGTGTGTGTGTGTGTGTGTGTAACGGGGAGAGGGGTGGGGGGTAATGAGGGAGGGGTTATGCAACAAGGGGTGGGGGTTAGCCCCGCAAGTTGCATAAATGGGGCGAGAGGGTTTTGGGAGGAGGGAGAATGACCTCCCCCCCCAAAAGGGTAAGCCTAACATGCCCTCGCCGTAGTCGAGTTTGCGAAGCACAAGCCCCGCCCATAGGGCAGGGAGTCGAAGGCTCTGCTTGTATATATATATATATATATATATATATATATATATATAATTATTCTTATTCTTCCATTTTTGGTTTTATATCGTTGCAATAATTTCAGCATTTATACGTCTGAATTCGCTATTCATAAAAGTGAGTAAATAAGGCTTCTACTTTGATAAAAATAGGGCCAATTTGTAAGCTTTCTTTGAGTTAAACGATTAAAGCAAAAATGGAGCAAAAGCTTATGAATATATATATATATATATATACAGGGTGGGCCGTAAGTTTCCATACATAGGAAAAATAAACATTTTTTTATGGACAACCATTTTTATTTATATAATATGCTCTACATGGTTGCCATTGTTTTGAAAACACATTTCAATACGTGTTCCCCACTGTTGATGAACACGCATTAGCACAGTTGACGTTATGCTTGTAATGGCGTTGGTGATACGTTCCTTTAGATGATTTATGTCTCGTATCTTTTCCTGATACACCATGGCCTTCAAGTGCCCCCAAAGATAGAAATCAAGGGGGGTGAGATCTGGGGATCTGGGAGGCCACTCCACAGGACCACGCCGACCAATCCAAGCATCCGGAAACTGCTGATCCAAATACCGACGCACGTATTTAAATTTTCCTATGTATGGAAACTTACGGCCCACCCTGTATATATATATATATATATATATATATATATATATATATATATATATATATATACATAGGTGGGCAGTTGCGCCGCAAAAAGTTGCGGCGCAACTTGCGGCGCAACATTTTTGATTGCGCTTGCGCTTGCGGCGCAACTTTTTGAAAAGGGTTGCGCTTGCGCGTGCGGCGCAACTATTTCAGCAGAGTTGCGGTTGCGGCTGCGGCGCTACAAAAATCGTTGCGCGTGCCCACCACTGAGATATACGTTAAATGCAAAGGTGGGCAGTTGCGCCGCAAAAAGTTGCGGCGCAACTTCCGGCGCAACATTTTTGGTTGCGCTTGCGCTTGCGGCGCAACTTTTTGAAAAGGGTTGCGCTTGCGCGTGCGGCGCAACTATTTCAGCAGAGTTGCGGTTGCGGTTGCGGCGCTACAAAAATCGTTGCGCGTGCCCACCACTGTATATATATATCCTTTCAAAGGTTCCGTGCGATGATTCTTTATTTCACGAAGGTCAAGCTTGTCGCCCCTCCTCTCGAGTTGGCCTGGTGAAATAGTGAGTTGGTTTCTTGTACTCTCCACTTCACATAGCCAGGTACGCCCGGCTCATCGGGGATTGTTCTGAGCCAGGCGTCTAATGTTCTTTTGAAGATGTCCACTGCAACACCATTCGTGTTCCTTAGGTCTTTGGGCAGCTGATTAAACAGTTTTGGTCCTCTCGCAACAAAACTATTTTCTTTCAAGGTTAAGGATGTTCCCTGTCTCGTCTTTAATTTGGGAACACGACACAGTCTTCCTTTTCTACTTTCCACCATTGTTTGGGGAGTTACAGGGTTCAGAGTAAGATTAGGGGCTAGTTTCTCCATTATTTTCCAAGTGTAAATAATGGTGTATCTCTCTCTTCACCTTTCTAGTAAATATAGGTTTAGTTCGCGTAACCTTTCCCAGTAATTTAGTTCATTGCACCCCTTGATCTTGGCTGTAAAGCTTCCCTGAATCCCTTCTAGCTGTCTAATGTCTTCTTTTATATATATATTACATATATATATATATATATATATATATAATATATATATATATATAATATTATTTTCCAATAATATCTATCGATTTGATATCAAACCATGTTGTATCCACTTCTGAACATCAACGAGCAGCTGCTGTTTCTCAAATTGAAATAGATTTTTTTAAAACTATTAAAATTGGATATTATTTGGATATAAAAAACGGACAGCGAGGTAGCTCTGAAATATCTAATAGTTAAGATGAAGTGTGCCATGGATATTAAAAGAATATATAATTGGAATGTTATATTCATACTTATATCCCTAGTATCCATTGCTTATATTCCTAATATCCATGCTTAATCCCTAATATCTACACTTATATTCCTAGTATCCATTGCTTATATCCCTATTATCCATGTTTATATCGCCGATATTCATACTTATATCCCTATTATCCATACTTATATCCCTAATATCCATTGTCTATATCCCTAATAGCCATACTTATATCCCTCATATCCATACTCTTGATTACACTAGGCAACAAAGATTTTGTTACAGAAGACCAAATAGGTGCTCCTAGCTAATTTCGGTATGCTGATTTCAAATCTATAATTAGATTTTTTCTATCACGTCTAGATTTTGTGTAAAATGCAAATCACTTTTAGTAAAATTTTCTACCACGTCCAGATTTTGGTTTTAATCGGCTTAATGCCAGTAATATGAAACTTGCTTTTCAAGGTTAAAGCAATTTTTTTTGCCATATACAAATTCGAACAATTTTGATAAATAAAATTTATCCTGAGTCGCTACGTGACAGTCAAGCAGAACGGTTGTTGAAGCTCTCTGCTGATGAGCAAGTGACAGGTTGTGGTGACTTGTGTGTTTTTATAGCATTTGTTTTGTACTACGGTGTGTATTTCTTTTTATTTTGCACATCGTAATAATTACTTTCTACGTTTTTTCAGATATTGTATGGTAATTCAAAATGGCATCAAATAGACGTGCTTGTGTAAATCACCCAGACAACTTCTGCTTTGTCTGTGGACAATACACCTAAGCCACAACGTAGAAACATAACAACAAAGATTAAACTTGCCTACAAGTGTTATTTTGACTAAGTTAGGAGACCAACAGAGGGACTGGGCACCACATATTTGCTGTGCACAGTGCAATGCAATGTTAATAGCTTGGATGAATGGTAAAAGAAAAGCTATGCCGTTCTCAGTCCCCATGGTTTGGCGTGAGCCAAAAAACACTTCAATGATTGTTATTTTTGTTTGACAAAGATTGCTGGTTTCACAAAGAAAAACAAATCAAAGATCACGTACCCAAACTGCGAATCAGCAATGAAACCAGTACCACATGATGAAACAAATCCACCACCAGTTCCACCAGCAACGATAACAGACAGCAGTTCATCTGAAGATTCTGCTAGTGATATAGAAACAGGGAAAGATGGCATATATGTTCCAGATGCAAATATTTCCCCACATTTGTTAAGTCAAGCGGAGTTAAATGACTTAGTGCGCGATTTGGAATTACCAAAAGAAAAGGCAGAGTTGCTTGGTTCAAGACTTCAAGAATTTAATCTTCTCCAACCAATCACCAAAGTTTCCCATTTCCGCCATCGCCATTTGCAGTTTTCATCATTTTACTTACAGGAAGAAAACGTTTGTTTCTGCCACGATATCAGTGGTCTGATGCAAGGGATTGGCTGTCGCTATGATCCAAAAGAATGGAGACTGTTCATTGACTCTAGTAAAACTAGCCTTAAAGCTGTATTACTGCACAACGGCAATGAAAAACCTTCAATACCTGTAGCACATGCCACTGGCCTTAATGAGACTTATGAATCGATGAAACTGCTGCTAAGACTCATCAAATATAAGGACCACACATGGAATATTTGTGGCAACCTTAAAGTTGTATCATTACTTCTTGGGTTACAGTTGGGCTACACAAAGCATATGTGCTTTTTGTGTCTATGGAACAGCAGAGATGACAAGAACCACTACAAAAAACATGATTGGCCATCTAGAACTGAACATGTTGTTGGTAAATACAATGTGAAACACCCAGCACTTATTGACCCTCAGAAAGTACATCTTCCACCACTTCACATTAAACTTGGCCTTATGAAAATTTCGTGAAGGGTATGGATCATCAAGGTAGTGGTTTCCAATATTTAAAGGATAAATTCAAAGGAATATTGACAGATGCTAAGCTAGAAGCTGGAGTTTTCACTGGACCACAGATCCGCAGTGTCATCCACGACTCATCGTTTCCATCTAACCTAAATGAGAATGAACTAGGAGCATGGACATCTTTCGTTGAAGTTGTCAAAAATTTTCTTGGAAACCACAAAGCTGAAAACCACCGTAAACTCGTAGAAAACATGCTTAAATCTTATGAAATAATGGGATGCAGAATGTCTTTGAAAATTCATTTTTTACATTCTCATCTTGACTTCTTCCCGGCCAACCTTGGGGCTGTAAGTGACGAGCATGGTGAGCGCTTCCACCAACAGATCTCAGTTATGGAAAACAGATACCAAGGTAATTTCAACCCAAATATGATGGGAGATTATTGTTGGTTCCTGCAGAAGGAGAGCTCGTCATCCTACAAGCGACAAAGGAAGAGGACACACCAAAGTTTCACTTAAGAACAGGAATTTGCCTTTCAGTAGTAACAACAAAATACTAACGCGCTTTGGGTGGATGGTTGGGCGCAGGGGTGGTAACTCCGCCAGTGGAATTCCGCTGTCTGTCTTAAGCCAGAATAAAGGAGGAAAGACATCCCTGTTCACTAATTATTTAAGTATGCTTAACATAAAACGTGGCACGGAAAAGTAGCTTAGACGGCTTTCGTAATAGAAGCGGGTGAGGAAAAAAATGAAAAATAGGGGTTTTCGGTTACACAAAATCTGGACGTGATAGAGAAATTTTGATATCAGATCTGAAATCAGCATCAGCGCTTTAGTAGGAATCAGTAGTTCACGTGTCTGTAACAAAAAAAAAGTTGAAATTTGTTGCCTAGTGTTATCAATTAAAAAACAATATGGCGCAGAAAACATTTAATTGAAAAAATACGACATTGGCTGTATAGTTTAACTTCATAAAAACCTTCTCAAGTTAAATTAGTCCTTAATTCCTGGTGTTTACGGCATGAAATCGGGTACATTAAATAACTTCGAGCTTTGGTAAGAGTTTTAAATTGGACCTCTCTCGGCATTGAGCACAAAAGTATCTATTTAATTTCATGGTAAAGTTGCCTTTTTCATGTTTGTTTCTCTTTACCCGAAGGTCGTTTATATACCGACTCTTTTATGTCTCTAGCTTTGTTTCATCCAAGGTTTCTGGGTCGTAATTTAACTTTACGCTTTCAATATATATAATATATATATATATATATATATATATATATATATAATATATATATATATATATTGTCAAAAAACAGTGGGCACTTTTTTCTATTAAATAGTCTGGATTTAAGTCCAGTTGACTATTTCCTACAGTGACTTTCGGTTGACAAAGTTTGCACGCAAAATGTTAATCAATTTCGAGAATGCATTTTAACAGCGTAGAATGAGCTCGATCAAGACACTGTTTCTGCATCAGTTCGCCAGTGGTGCACAAAGCTACAAGTGGCCATTGATAACAATGGAGGACACATTGAACACTTGCTGCGTTAAAGTTTTATTCAATTTATTTTTGTTTATTGTAAATTTTCTTAATGTTCAGCCGAGTCTCCAATTACTTCCCATGTCAACTTTATTGGACAACTATTGTCCAAGTGGAATTTGTAAAAAAACTACTCATTCGATTTAAATGAATTACCTCCCATTTTAAGGACAATACAAGAGATTTAATACGATTTCTGTTTCATTTAGTTATCCTTGGAATTGGTTTTGTTGGCCGGGTGAAAAAGGTGGCCACTTTTGGGGGTAGGGGCGGCACAGTATATATATATATATATTATATATATATATATATATATGAAAATTATTTCACGAAAGTAACACGTGAAAAATATTTATGATGAATAAAACCACGAAGGAAAGGAAACACAGAATGGTGCTCAAGCGCTTTCGTCTAATGACATCCTCAGGAACACTGAAGTACATAAAGAGTTACAGTCTATATTTAGGTTACAGAAAAAAAAATATATATATATATATATATATATATATATATATATACAATAAACGGAGAAATAAAATTAAAGGATTGTGGGAGGGGCATACAAATTTGTAAGGAAAAACTATCGATTTTTAGCACAAGATCAAATGAATTGTTTCCAACCAATGTTATAGATAAAAAATATAAAAATTTATCCCGCTGTATTGATTGGAATAATGCTTCAGTTTTATTTCACTCTAGCAAAATTGTTAATAGAAATATTCTTGAGTCTGCCATTATCCAACTTACAAATAACTTCAACATAAGCAAAGGTCTTTTTCAACTCGATCCTGTTGTTTTGAATTCCTTCAGAACAGATTTAGATAAGAAGGGTAGAAGCTAAATCTTTGGTAAACTTGTATGCCACTCTAATAACTTTTATTTTTCAATTTTTATATACAAAAAGGGCAGAGTGCTAAACCCCGGGCAGATTTCCAGTATAAATTTGTATATTTTTTATCTATAACATTGGTTGGAAACAATTCATTTGCTCTTGTGCTAAAAATCGATAGTTTTTCCTTACAAATTTGTATGCCCCTCCCACAATCCTTTAATTTTATTTCTCCGTTTATTGTATATATATATATATATATAATATATTCTGTAACCTATATATAGGCTGTAACTCTTTATGTACTTCAGTGTTCCTGAGGATGTCATTAGACGAAAGCGCTTGAGCACCATTCTGTTTCCTTTCCTTCGTGGTTTTATTCATCATATATATATATATATATAATTATTATATATATATATATATTATATATATATATATATATATATATATATATATATAACTTCCGTCCTGCGAGGATTTTTTAGTAGGAGTCGCGAGCGCTACCACTACACTACGACGAAGTTAACGTTAACACAACCTGCATATATTTAAACAACCGCGTCATACAAAAACCTTCAGGCACAGATTTTTACAGATTAAATCCTAAAGTTCAAAGATTTACCGCTTTGAAAAGAATCATTTCGCTTATACACCCATTTAGGATATGTAGCTTGCAGTATCATCGTCAAGTACAGAGAGGGTCAACGTACTAAGGTGGTTTCCTTACGTGGTTCATCACAATTAGAAACAATGATGCTCTGAGTTATCATAATCCCGGGAACGGTCAAATTTTTTTTTTAATAGGTCTCGGTGCATGATTCACCAGGAGCAAAATGCAGATCGTTTTTGTGTCCTCCTCGAGGCAACACACTCATATATATGTGTGTGTATTTATATATATATATGTGTGTGTGTGTGTGTGTGTGTATGTGTGTGTGTTGCTTGAATATTTTCGTGATCTGTTGTGCTGTAGTTGTATATTTGCGTTGCATTTTTCAAGTGGTTGACTTCATATGCATTTAATGGTAAATAAACATTCTTTAAGTTTTTTAAAGTAGAAATGAATAACTTATGAAGTAATTTATTCCAAGGACTCGCGCGAATGTTTAATCTTTATTCGAATTTCAAAATGTTCGAAACAATTTTAAACTGAAGAAGTAAACAGACAAAATTCTTCACTGATGAAATATAAAAGTTAAAATACGTATAGTTTTTAGTTTGTTAAATATTGATTTGCATATATATATATATATGTAGTAGTTGGAACGGGAGACCGTCCTCCGAGCTCAGATTATGTAGCGACCCGTGGTTCGGATCCCATGTAAAGCTGTAGGTCCCCTCCGTCATATGACCTTAGATGTTGCGAAAGAGGTTAAACAACCCCCAATTGAAATAAATAAATAAATATATATATATATATATATATACCTTAGTTAACCTTGGTTTAGCTTCTGCCCGAATTGTTCATTCTGACGAAGGTCAAGCTTGTCACTCACTCCACCTTAGCCCTACAGTTTAACGTAGAATCCGAACCACGCCCCACCAGCAGCCCAGCGTCTTAACCACGAGGCTACCTAGGGTACCTATATATATATATATATATATATATATATATATATATATATATATATATACACCAGCGCAATTTCGAAGGTTTAAAATTTTTGTGGTTACTTGGTTTTCAGTCTCCCATTTTGAGTGAGTTAAATTTTTTTATTATGTCATATATTCTTAGCCTATATTATAATAAAATAACAGTAATATAGTGTATTAATGTAAATAATATCAATGTACCATTAAGAAAGAGGAACAAAATCGAACTGAATAAACTTTAATGTAATCGACAAGACAATATTTGTCATTCCGACATAAGCTTATAAGGGAGAGTTGGGTAAAACTGGGTACTTAGTGTTAAATTGTTTGTAACTCTTATGTTCGTGTCTCAAACAATCTCATTTTTCTGCTCACACAATCTTTATCGTATCCACTTTAACTTATAACGATTAATTTCTTTTCGTTGTTAACTGTTAATGCGCGAATCTGTTTTCCCTAAAGGAGGAAGATACCCATTTTACCCGACTGGTAGGGTAAAATTTCTAAAATTGTAGTTATAACTGTTTTATTTCAAATTAAATAATACTGCAGTGTCAAAAAACCTTAATAGGCCTACATAAAATTAACAAGTCATCTAGTTAATCGGGCCAGAAAGCTACTCGCAAATTACACACAGGACTATATTACAGCATTTCTTCAAAACATTATATATTTTCTACTGCGCACACAAAAGCGTCTCTACTGCGCAGGTTCCACTGCCATACCGAAGACACACATGGGTGGGCAATTAGTAACTGCAGTCACAACTAGATAGCAGCACCACCCGAACAGAAAAGGCGGATACCCTGTTTTACCCTACCACCCCGTTTTACCCAGCTCTCCCGTACAGTTTTTATAACGAAAATAATCTAAACTGAGTAATGATCCGTCAGTTTACCTCTAGTTGAGAAACGGTGAATATTTTGATTAGTTACAAGGAAGTTGTTAAACTACTATGAATTACCATCAGTATTTGTTCACCTATAGAATATGGCGTTGGACAGCTGTAATAATATCATTGATTGTCAAGAGTGTGCTGTAACTCTATTAAGGAAGTACTCTTATGACAAAAATAATTAATATTCACTACAGTTTTTGGATCACCTGAAGATCAGGGCCCCCATCCTTCTTTAGTTAACCTTACAAGGCCACCTAACGAAAATATCACGACTTAACCTAACCAATCGTCAAGGGCGTACAGTTGACCTAACGATTGGTTAGGTTAAGTCATGATATTTTCGTTAGTTAGCCTTATAAGCTAACTAACGAAGGCTGGGGCCCCTGATCTTCAGGTGATCCCAGTTTTTCAGGTACTTTTTTCGGTAAAAAAGTTTTTAATGTACAGTCGCGAAAAATAGTTTTTACAAAGACCCTGTACCCACACATATATTATACATCATACATCGACAATTGGCTACAGTGTGAATGTGACAAGGCCTTATGATTGCAATTAAAATCTGCGAGATGCAGAGATTTGGAAGAGGAGGGTAGGCCCTCTTTCCCCTTTTTCTCGTTATTTAATTAAGTAAAATAAAATCCCCATACCATGTCGAGTATAGGGGATAGGTACTTTGGGTAGACGAAATCTAGGTTATTTTTTAATCATAATTTTGCACTTGTAACTATAGTGTATTAGTAATTAAGGTGCGATATTACAGGTAAAAAATGATGAATGAAAATTGATTTAAATATCGTGTTTCTTTTTATTAAGAAACACTATAACAGATACTTATAATGAAATACCCCCCCTTTCTCCAAATCTCCTAACTCATCCCCCACACACTGACGGTACACCTATGATGATGAACTGTAATCGGTTATTAAAGTATAGCACACAGATATCAAACGATATAGGTAACCTCCTATCTATTATCAGTGTTATACAGTTTAGCATACTGAATCAATTGACAAGTAGCTTTAATTTATAGGAAAGTCCTCTTTAACCGGCTTTTCGAATGATACACGCACACACATACATACACTGAATTCCTTCTATTTCATGTACAGGTTTGAGCAATAGATTTGGAAGCTAATTGCCCCTGATATCTGTAAAAATAACTTCCAAAATAGAGCGCCTGAAATATGCGTGAAACACAGGAGGTTTTGTCCCCGCGTCGCGTAGGCCATGTCCAGGAGAACAGCGGGTACAAAACCTCGTATGTGCTACGCGGTTTACTTGTCTCCACATAAAATCAATCTGCAGTTACTGCAATTATCGATAACTTCCTAAATCTCCATTCTATGATTGGCATAAATGTTTGCAAAAGTTAGTTTGTTTTCCTGTCGTTCCTGGTGCTCTTTATTTTAATTTTTATTCCACACTTGCCACGCTATAATTTATTCCTGTTCAAGTAAACTGTGTCGCTCAGTTTTTGGCAACAAAATCGATGAAAGGATTCTCCTTCCGTTATCTTTTATGCGCATCCAACAGCTAATTTATAATTAAAACATATTTAAATGAATGAGATAATGTTCATATTTGCCTACACGTTTTGAAAAACTTGTTTCTTTACATCGTTTATTACGCTGTAAATATATTACATACCTGCACGCATTACCACATTATAATATACAAAATTCCGTTTGAAGTTTTCTCATAATCTGACTGAAAATTTATAAAACATAGATGACGTTCTTTTTGGATTCAGGCTCGTTCTAAAATGTTATACGAAGCCTAATTGAATTCTCTGAAACTTAATTTTTATACTAGACTTTAATTAACTCTAACTTAATTACCATAATTAAATACATGAATTTTTTCCACTCACCGGATTCGAATCGACGGGAGCGAGAGTTTCTACTCAATACGTAGTTCTTATGCATTAGGCCACACGGTGTTCGGTAATTGATTTAACATAATTTTATTGGTATTTAGTTTTGCTCTACATTACAGTTTTATTAAACATTTTTCAGGTAAAATTTTGCATTTACATTTCTTAAAAAAAATTATATTTAGAAGAAAATAACTAAAAAAGTGTATTTTTACAAATTAAAATAATAACATTAATATATACAGTGTGTGTATATATATATATATATATATATATATATATATATATATATATATATATATATATATATATATATATAATTCTGGTTCGGAAATAAATTCCCATCTTCAGTGCTACAAACATATATAACACTTTGCAATGTTAAAAAGTTACAATTTACTTGAAAACAATTAAAAAATTTAAAGTTCTTATGTAATACAATATAATAAGATATTATGTTATCTCTTATAATAAGGGCCAGTGGGATGGTCTGCGAAACTCACTTTAGATTACGCACCCTCTTTGTACCATTATATCCTCAAATTGACTTTCGGTTCATATTTACAAATTCCTACAGTATCGTATCTTATTTTCTCCCTAAAGAAAAATTACCCGACGCTCTGATCTCATCCTTTGTTTACTCTTGTAAATGTACTCGCTGTCAGGCGAATTATATTGGTAGCACCTGCCGCCAATACAAACTAAGGATAGAAGAGCTTCTGGGGATTTCCAGTCGTATTTCACGTCCTTTAAATAAACCTTCAAAATCTTCCTTAAGAGACCACTGTCTTGCCGCGGACTTTCCCATTGTCCCTCCTCCTTTCAAATTATAAACACCGCTAATAACAACCAACTTCCTAATCTCCACATTCTAGAACTTTTATACTGGGAGTTTCGATCGGAAGCTAGGGAAGACAGCCTGCCTGCCTGCCTGCCTGCCTGCCTGCCTGCCTGCCTGCCTGCCTGCTCCCCAGGATTAGGTGAAAGACTCCAAATTCAATCTTTATACCGTACGTACATTCGAAAAACTAAACCCACTCTGAACGATTAGGTTTCTGCGTTCGATTTTGTTATTACAGGATAATCTTTAAGTTTTTTAACTGTTTATTTTCAATTTCATAACCCGTATACAGTTTAGTAGTTTAAATGCTAATATCTATACTGATGATATACATGGTGAGGACTGAGGACATATCCTAAATTCACTTATTTTATGCCATTTTAATTTGCCTCTTATAAGACTTTTAAAATTTTTTTAATTGTTTTTCAAATAAATAATAACTTTTTAACTGTAAAATTTAATATAGTTTTTGTAGCACCGAACATTGAAACTTATTTCTGAAACGTCTGTCTACTGTATGTCTGTTGCATTTTCAAAACTCTTTATGTACTTCAGTGTTCCTGAGGATGTCATTAGACGAAAGCGCTTGAGCACCATTCTGTGTTTCCTTTCCTTCGTGGTTTTATTCATCATAAATATTTTTCACGTGTTACTTTCGTGAAATAATTTGCATACACTATATATATGGGGTAAAGTGCTTACATAGTCTTTCCTGTAATTTAATAATGTCTTGAAATCTTTACTATTATTTTAATAAAGGATAATAGTTTATCTTTAAAGAGTATCGTCAGGGTGTGGGGATAAGTCAAGAGATTTGGGAGGAAGGGGTGCTTTCCTTTGAGTATGTCCTATATTCTTTTGTAATATAAAGAAACACAAACTTTTTACCTATGCTAAGGTCTTCATCAGGTGCGACTGAGGATGGATGGAGGCTAGTCACTATATATAAGGAGAGTGAAACCGAAGGTACGGGAAGGGGATTAGAAAAGAAGGCCACCCCTTTCCTAATCCCCCTCTTGTATATTTTCAAAATTTTCATTTTTTTTTTTTCGATTTTCCCTGTTGTACGTACAAAAATGTGCGTTGTACGTACAAAACTGTACGTATAAAGAGAAGAATTGTTGTGCGTATGAATCCTTGACAATATGACCATAAAATAAATAATTCTATTTCATACCACAACCAAGAAAAAATTTACGAAAAGAATTTTGGCCAAACGCAACGGCGATGCCCGTCTATCATCATAACATAAAAATATGTTACGGGTTCTTATTCTACCTCATCTTCTTCAGATAATGGAATTAGTCGAGATTTTTAGAGCCAAATCAACGTGGTTTCGTCAAACTTGAGAAATTGAATGGCATTCTTCCGATAAAAGTTTCCTTCATAAAAGAATGATGAAACAATTCCATGAGCTTCAAGAACGCATTTCCAAAATCAAAAAATGGAATGGATTTTAAAATTCACGAAAAAATTGCCATATTTCATCATTTATTCATTTAAACTCCTTAAATATGTACCTATTTCCCGGCGTATAACGCGCACTTTTTTTCCCCCAAAAATACTCCAAAAATCATGTACATGTTAAAATTAACTCGTTAAAATTGTACAGGTGAAGTGAGGTAGGAGGTATATTTTTTTCCTAAATTTTTATTTTCCTAAATTTTCTCTTCAAAATAATTTTCTCTTCAAAATTAGGGTGTGCGTTATACGCCGGGAAATACGGTATATTTTTAATATGAATATATTTTTAATACAGTATCTATAATCTGTACCGAATTTCAAGAAAATAATTGTCCAATAAAATTCAATAAATATAAGAAATTAGTATTTTCAAGTTAAATAGTTAACGCATAAATTGTTTCAATTCAAAATAACTTGTCTCCAGTTCTTAAAATAATTAATAATACAAAGATTTCCTCTCTGGATTTGACGTGTTTGTCTGAAGTTTTGAGCTATGCAGCTAATATATATATATGGGATGAATTTCACAATTAAACACGTGAAATGAATGAATGATACAAACCAACAAGGAAAAAGAAAAATGATTCCAAGGCCTTTCGTGTATTCAGAAGTACACCTTGTCAGGTACACCCTGACAAGGTGTACTTCTGAATACACGAAAGGCTTTGAAATCATTTTTTTTTCCTTGTGGGTTTGCATCATATATATATTGGTTTTGCTTCCACCAAAATTGTGCATTCTGACGAAGGTCAAGCTTATTGCTCCACCTTAGACCTACAACTTAACGTGGAATCCGAATCACGACCCACAACGGGTGATCAGAAATTACAAAGTCCTCGCCCGGACTCGGATCTCACAATCTCCAGTTATTATCAGTCCTGGTGCATGATTCTTCAGAAGCAAGATGCACCGCAAGTTTGTGTTTCCTCCCTAAGGCAGCACAAATTTACTTGTATCAATCGCACTTGTACTCGTACTACCTCAGACTTGCTCTACATAAACTGGACATAAACACCACAAGTATCCGCAATCGCAAACCTAATCGTATACAGGCCTGTATTTAGTTTAGAATAATATTTTTGTATATTTATCTGTAGACTCAACACGAAAAAATTGTATTTGTAAACTCAAACAGAATAGAATTTAAAGACCCCTCCTAAAAAACAAACAAACAAACCCAGTATAAAATTCGGAAAAACTTTATTTCAATATTTCTTCAGTATAACTCTTTTTAATCCAATTTATTTTTGTCCCCCTTATTACTACAAGTCTCATATATATATATATATATATATATATATATATATATATATATATATATATATATATATATATATATATATATATATATATATAAAACCATTTTGGGCGTTCCTCTTTGCATCCCAATAGATCACACCTCGGTTAACTTCCCTCACTTATTTTCCTCTCTTTTTCCCTTCCCTTTCGTCGCCATGGCAACATATATATATATATATATATATATATATATATATATATATATCGCGGGCGCGAATTAAAATAACACAAACTATACTTACTTATTAACTCCATCGAAATCTGCTCCTATGCCAACATGATCCACTCCCGCCACTTTCTTAACGTGGTTTATATGATCTGAAATTGTATACAAAATAATAATTATTATTATTATTATATATATATATATATATATATTCCTGTGCAAAATCTCGGGACAGACACGTCAACAACATGCTTAGTTGTTTACCACGCTTAATTTTGCTTTGACGGCTTTGATCTGCGAATTATATTAGTTGAGTGATTCATCCATTAACGTCCTTCATCCAATTAAGGGCACTAAGACGGGCGGTAACGCCCCTAACCGGGCAAAAACAAGTTTCCTTTGAAAGGGAAAGTGCATTGAACCAAATAATTATATTCAGCGAAATTATTACTTCATTATAATATATTTGGCGGCAAACGCTTATCCTTTCAGTAAAATACGGTTAACTCGTGGTAGTGGAAAATCTCCAAAATACAATTGGATGCGTAGCTGTATCTCTTGGACCAGCCAAGCTGTTGTATTTCATCGGACTGTTGTATAGGGTGTTCATAAAGTCACGCAAGTGAATATGGTGAAGTGTACATGCATATTCACTTGCGTGACTTTATGAGCATCCTGTATTTGCAATTTTTATTTTATTTTTTGGGGGATAAATGCGATTGTCCATTGGTGTAATGGAATCACTCCAGTAATACCGTAGGTTAGTCAAGGTTCGATGTTATTTTTCCTTCCTTTTGTTTTGGAATGAGGTTGTTTCTTTAAAAAGTTGTGTGGTGTGTGTGTAGTGTGATTAAATTTCTTTTATTGGAACAAGGTGTTAATGCATGGTATTATATAAAGTACTTTTAAATGGTAGGTTATGGTTCGTCGCAGTCAAAACATGATGCAAAACTATAATTTGGGATATTTGGGTCCCGAAAAGCTTTTCCTTTTGCGTGCAGGTGACATATTTACGACTCATCGAAATCGAAGATGAATAAACTATTAAATGTTCATAATGTTTTGGACCCAAATCCTCTCCATTCGCAACATACAAAACCATATCAATATGGAAATTTTTGAGGGCCGAAGAAGGTACGGGAGGTTAAACAAAGTTTGATAATTCTGTCCGAGTGCGTCAACGAATTTTCATGAAGAACCGTCGGAATCTTCAAACCAGATTTGGGCCGAATTGGAGGAATATCACAGGATTTCTGCGCGTTCCAGTACTGTCAGGTTCGGGTTGATGACCAAGAACTTGAATAGCCGCCTTACTCCTCGCAAATCGGCGATCTCCGTCAAGAATCGAAAGTATCTGCTGCGTTGGGTGGGCCAAAGAACGTAAAAACTGGAGAGTAGAGCAGTGGTGTTCTGAATCGATGAGAAATCATAGCCAACAGTGGGTTCGAACTCGTCGCGGAGAATACCATTTCGAATGCATTGTTAAAATTTTAAAGGATGGTAGTAGATCAGTTATAGTGTGGTCTTCATTTCCCGCTACGGACACAGGACTGATTCGCCGCATTTAAGGGATCGTAGACAAAAAAAATACAGTGCATTCAGATCCTTCAAGGAGTCGTACTTTCAGGTACGCAGGTTATGTTTGGTGGTGACTGGGTCTGTCAGCATAACATCAACAACCCCAAACACATGATCAAACGTACCAAAGCCTGACTCTAGGAAAACGTTCTAGAAATATTTGATTGGCGTTCCCAGTCCCTTGATATGAACACCAGTGAATACATTTTTGGTGTTGATAAAGTTTTGAACGAGAAAACACCTCCCAATAATCTAAAACTGTTGGAAATGTGGGAAAATGTGTGGTTAAACATTCCGGTCGACCGTTACCGAAAATTAGTAAACAGAATTAAACGAATAGTCTCAATTACGAGAAGTAATTGAATAGTCTCAATTACGAATAGTCTCAATTACGAGAAGCTGAATTTTAAAATTGTTCAATCGAATGCAAGACGTTTCTTTTTGTATCATTTTCAATTATTACTCTGTTATTTAAATAAAAGTAACGATACATTACGTAATGAGTGAACTATTTGTGTAAAGATATCAAAAAATCCTACATTTTATAACTGTCCGGAAACTTACGCACATGTGTGTGTATATATATATATATATACAGTACATAATCCATAAAAGCACCAAAACTGGGACAAAGACGAACATCCCAGCTTTGGTGCTTTTATGACTAATTAAACTAAGCTTTCCACGTAATACTTCTATAGCTGACACACACACACACACACACACACACACACACATATATATGGACTAATTATATTATTAACCAATTATTAACTATTTATATAAACAAAAAATTAAAATTATATTAAACAGAAAAGTAAATTCATATTTTCATTAAATTTTTAATCATTATTATTATTTTTTTTATTTTTATTTCTTTTCTCATATTTTATAAATATTTACAGTTCATTTTAACACTATTTAAAGTAAATAAAAATTAGTTCGGACGGAATATAAAATTCAAAACCTGAAAACATTTTTTTGGCAAAAGAAAATTCGATGTTTATGTCAAAAATTGTAAAAAATTAATGTTTACTTTCCTTACTTTTATTTACAAATTCAAGACAGCAGTTTAGAGAGAGAGAGAGAGAGAGAGAGAGAGAGAGAGAGAGAATTCTGTTTATTCTTAATAGTTATTTGACGAGTTAGCTCCACCAAAGTTTAAATTTTAAAGTTTAGTTACTCGTACAACTGACGGGCATCATTTTCAGCGAAAATTATTCAAACCAAATATGAAATGGATGTGTGTGTATATAGACATTCCGTGGCCCCTCAAAAAAAAATTATCCACATTTTAATAACCTAACCAAGCTGAACTGAACCAAGTCTGATCTAACCTATCTATGTTAGCCTAACCTGACTTAACTTAATCTAACCGAACAAAAAACCTTGTCGATGAGATGTCACATCGACGAAATATGTTTAACCAGAATGAAATGGAACAAGGCCCTTTCATTGAACTCTATACGCAGGAGACAAAAAAATACTTAGTGTTATTTACATTGAACATTTTACGTCACGCAAAGACAGGCAGAGGAGATTGGCGAATATTATTTCATTTATAACTCAATCACGTACATAAACCTTTTGTTATCAGATGATATAGTGCCCTCTGCCAGCTTTTAATTAATATAATTAACATTAATTAATCCGATAGGCCAGTAAGACCGAAATTTAAGAACAAGCATTTTTGTTAAAAAAATAAATATATGTTAATGTTTAGTGTTAAAATTATTACAATATTTAATTTTTGAATGAAAAGGGCTCCATCTTTCTTCCATCCAATGCTAATCTCAAGTCATTCCGTGACAAAGAGTGAGAAGTCTGAGATTGAAATTCTCAAGTCTCATCCATCCACGACTTTTCCCCTTTGGTTCAGGTTAGGTTATGTTATGTTAATGTTAGATCAGGTTAGGTCATATTAGTTTCAGTTAGGTTAGGAAATATTAGCTATTCTCTTTTCGCGCTTTTGCTGTGAATGCGAATTGGAGTGACACTTTCTCTCAAATCAAGATATTCTTTTTATCAAATCTAGAATTGTCACTTTATCCATTGTCACTTATGGGAATCGGAATGGGAATGACACTAAATGGGAATGACACTGAATGGGAATTAACTTTCTTTCGTACTGAAGTTCGAAATTGAATTAATAGTTTTCATTTTCTGATTGGTGACAATATATATATATATATATATATATATATATATATATATATATATATATATATATATATATATATATATATTTCAGATTTAAATATATATACTGTATATTTATACATATACTAATATATTTATCAATATATTAAATTCACACAATATTGATAATATGAAATAACTACTTAATAAATTGAATTCCTTAATCTAATATATTATTAAAGCATTTTATGAATGGCTTAATTTTAATTAATAATGAAATGCTCTTCACGTCTCATCGTTTTGTGGAATGTCACTAACCGATGACATCTTTCACGGTGGCATCTTCGCTGCACGTTAAAAAATGATTGTAGAACGATACCATCACCAGACCTCCATTCGATGCCTGAAACAACCATTCACTGAATTAATAAATAATAATAATAATAATAAAAGAAGAAGAAGAAGAAGAATATATAAAGGCATTTCGCATGTATTTGACAATAGATAGTAAAATTTGATAGTCTGTCTACAGTATAATCGAGCTCGCGTACTATTTAAAACATACGTCATAATTGCTTAACGTAATATTCAAATACTTAAAATATTAGCTAGACTTTACAAGATGAATTTATTAAAAAAATTTACTGTAGCGTGTATGTCACGTATGCGCTGTTTAATTAAGCTTTATTGCCTTCAGCGATTAGTTTGGTCTGCAATATATAGTCATTTGAAAGTCGGTTCAACTGTATGCAATCCATCGACCCGCCTTTGATAATAAAGGTGATGTCGCCAGCAAACATTAATATATGAAGCCTTAATTGATATATTAGAATGTAAAATATAAATTAAAAATATCATTAAATAAAATATATTCTATTTACGAATTTGTATCACCGTTACACGAACAAAATCAAATTTCATAGTGTCGGCGTTCGACCTTATGCAAATCTAACCTAACAGACTAACCTAACAACCTAACCAATAGCAACCTAACCGGGCATAATGTAACCTAACCTAACCCAACTTAACCTAATCTAACCTAATTTAAACTAACTTTTTAATAGCGACATTACGCATGTCGACATTGTGCAGATCGACTTTGTTCCGCTACCCCGAGTAACCCAGTATATATATATATATATATATATATATATATATATATTATGTGTGTGTGTGTGTGCGTGTGTGTATGTGTGAGAGAGAAAGAGAGAGAGGTACATTCTAAGAAAGAACCAGAAACGTGGCCTCTCATATCATTCCTCTCAGCTAAGCTTCTTTCTTAAAAGCAACACGTGATGTACAAAGTTTGCCGAAATCATGGCGTAAATTAATTAAAAGTTTTTCCTTCGCTATCACGCCCATTTCCGGGATCAGTAATGAACTACTCGAGTTTCTCCAAAAACCAAATTGATTCAAGCATTTAACATTATCCGTCAGCTAAAAAAAAAAAATAAAAAAGATATTAAGAATTAACGTATCAAAATCTCGTTAAAATTTTTTTTAAAGTCAATAGGGATCCATAACATTGGGGGGGGGGGTCGTTTGTATGAAATAATCATACTCGTTATTTTCACTGAAAACGAATTAAATTCTGTTCCTAATGGACGCATTTTATAATCACGATAACAACATTATTTATAAGTTTAAACAAAAATATGACATAAATATGACGCTATTATTTTCATACGAAAAAAATGAATTACCGAAAAGAAATCTTGAGAGTAGACGAAGGGAACGTGATTCGTGTACGCAGAGGAGAATAGTGTATTGGAGAAAGCGTTCTTAGTAAGAGAATATTGTACAGTATAGTCAGATTTTTTTTACATTTTTCTTAATAAAAAATAATCATAAAATTGAACCTTAATTTTGCTATTTTTAGCTAAATTATTTTTCGACTTCGCGCGGAGAGGCAATTTTTAAGGGGAATTTTTAAGAATTTTAACAAAAAATGGATAAAAATTGTCTGGTTCACTTAGGAAATTAGATGAAGATTGGCTTAGGTGAAGGGTGGGAGAGGGAAGAGATATCGTACATACTGAATTCTTCCTTTGATATATTGACACTGCAGAGGAAATGTACCTTCTTTATAATTTTGTTTATATATTTAATATTTACTCTCTAAACTTCAACTTGTTTACGTCATTTTGATTTTGACAGGATAGAAAATATTTTTATGCACTTCAAAATTAACGCTCTTCGAGATTCCATGAACTTGGTCGGTTTTCGTCATTTAACTCCTTAACGCTGGAATTGTTTGTAGGGTTGTTATGAATGCGTGTATTTGAAAGGTTACCAATATGTAGCGTCGTCCTTTTAGGGTTAAAGGTAATGAAATATACACTGTCTCATATTGTTTAAACACGCACTGCATGCACAGATACAAGACCCTCAGCCTGAATATATATATATATATATATAATAATGAAGAGGAACACCAGAGAGACGAAATATCTTCTTCAATCTCTAACTGTCATCGACGTTTCGGTATGCACATTAAAGATTGAAGAATATTTTTCATCTTTTCGGTGCTCCTCTTCTTTATTAAGTTACGCTTTCCTCCCAACCATTGAATAGCTGATTATATATATATATATATATATATATATATATATATATACTGTATATATTATCTGCAATTTATAGACAAGATGACCATACCCAAACCAACCCGTAACTTTGCATGTAGAAAAGAAAAACTTTCAAAGACCTTAAGATTGTGCGTCTTTTTTGTCACCGAGGGCACTAGTATCGATACTATTACTACTACTACTAATAATAATAATACTATTATGGTGAGCTTTAGTTAAAAACTTTTAACGTCATCATTGCGATAAACTCTTAAACATGTTAGCATATAAGTTACACATCAGTTACACATTTCAACGTAACTTTTAGGTAACACTGAAATCAGTGCGTAACACTGACGTAACTTTTCAGCTTTACCAAACGTAAAACTCTTTCCACTGTTGCCTTCTGTACCTTTTTGCTAGTAAAAAAGTAAGACCTTATCAGCTATTTCGTTCTGTAACAACAATTCTATAATTTTTGTTGTTGGATTTTATTCCTCTTAATCGCGTAACTTAGTCATAACGTTTTTTAACAATTAAAAACTGATAATAAAAACCCACGGACCTTTTCCAGTTTGTGTACCGTTTTTCATATAATTTATTTTTGATTGGTCATACAACCGCCGTCGATTATAACAACTTTTTAAGAGAGGTAAGTTCTTGATAACCTAACCTAACCTAACCTAACCTTCTGTTTTACTCTATGCTGTGCCTAACAGAAACAAAGAAACACTAGAAAGTTGCATAAAAGCAACATTCTGCCTGGATCTACTATTATTTTATTAGTGATATGTGGAAATCTTACGATCAAATTGATAAAATCCCACATTATAACTTTCACTACACTATAAATCACAGTGAAAATTTTGTCGATCCAGCGACCGGTGCCCACACTCAGCAGATAGAGAGCACCTGGAACGTCTTTAAACGGTACATAAACTGGAAAACGTCCAAACCCACTCTAATAGACA
Organism: Bathynomus jamesi; assembly: GCA_023014485.1. Lineage (NCBI taxonomy): Eukaryota > Metazoa > Arthropoda > Malacostraca > Isopoda > Cirolanidae > Bathynomus > Bathynomus jamesi. Next base: position 211,969 of record JAJOZX010000609.1, read on the forward strand.
GTTTATTTCCACAACAGTTTCGATGCTCACTGGCATCCTCTTCGGGTGAATACAGAAAAACGTTTTTCGGGACTAGTATGTTTCATGGACTGCTCTCGATTTTCCTACGAAATTGCAAACAAGGGCAGTCGATGACCCTGATTTTGTTTCTGCAATCGGTTTTCTTGAGAAATGATAAAGAAAAATGTTATTGGATATTGAATAAATTTATTTACTGAAACGACGCAATACACTCCAACATCTTTTTGAATAAGTCCGAGCTGGTGTGGCGCTTACGCCATACAAATTCACAAAAAAATAACAAGAATTAGTGCGACATCTTGCCAAAAACAATAGTATAAGAAACTCGATTAGGTTAGGTTAGGTCAGGTCAGGTCAGGTTAGGTTAGGTCAGGTTAGATTAGGTTAGGTTTCTCAAGAAAACCGATTGCAGAAACAAAATCAGGGTTATCGACTGCCCTTGTTTGCAATTTCGTAGGAAAATCGAGAGCAGTCCATGAAACATACTAGGTCCCGTTTTTCTGTATCCACCCGAAGAGGATGCCAGTGGGCATCGAAACTGTTGTGGAAATAAACTCTGTCTATTAGAGTGGGTTTTTATCATCATATTTTGACCTTCACGTAGAAAAAGTGAAGTTTTTAGCATTAATTAAAAAGTGGATGAATTCTTCCATCAATATATATGACTAACAGAGCCTCATAACTTCCATAAGGCGTAATATGCATTATACACAAAATATTATAAACCGAGTCTTGTTAAAATGAAGTGAATGTAAAAACGGTTTCATGCTTATATTTTTCAGTTAAATGTAATTATTTCCATGTCTTAACTCGCGTTAGAGAAAATATACTAAAAACGCTTAAAAGACTATGAGAAGAAATTTGGGTTTTTTCGGTTTTAGGTCCTGCATTGGATTTGTTCCATGTTTTTTGGTATAGACGTAGATTTTTACGCTGATTCCATTTCTGCAATCCGTTTCTTGGAGAAATAAACATGAAAAAAGTTATGGCCCAAAACTTGTATTCAAATAGCCACCTATACTTAACCTACCCTACCTTAACCTAACCTACCCAAACCTAACCTAACCTGCGTATGAATGCATCGAACAGCTCGAAGGGTACAGCTTCAGTCACAAAACAGTGAACCACAGCGAAAACTTCGTAGACCCTTCAACTGGAGCACACACGCAACGGATAGAGTCGACGTGGAACCAACTCAAACACGGTAACAAGCGCCGCTGTGGTACGCACCGTTCCATGATCGACTCGTATCTCTGCGAGTTTCTCTGGCGTCGCCGACACGCAGGCAAAGATCTAGTGCGTTAAATGCTGAACGATATCGCGCAGTTTGGCAAATAGCAAACTTTGGTTTGTGTTTCGTTCTGTGTTCTGAAAACCTGTAAACGTAATAAACTTGCACATAACTTTTTTCGTGTTTATTTCTCCAAGAAACGGATTGCGGAAATGGCATCAACGTAAAAATCTACGTCTATACCAAAAATATGAAAAAAAATCCAATGCCGGACCTAAAACCGAAAAGATCCGAAATTTTAATATTCAATACACGGTATGATTTTCTCATAAACGGAGATTTATTATAACCTTATTGCGAATGGATGTTCGTAAGCATGTGCGCGCTGGTCTGTTTTAGGCCAGTCACCAAAAGGACTTTAAAGCATGATTTATCATGGCCTGTATTATAAATAGTTATTTTATATTGCAAGCTCTTCTTGGTGTTATGTTAAATGGTTTAATTATAGAGTTTAATAGAGACCAAATCAGATTAAGTATAAAATGATAAATACAAAATAAAGTTTGGTTATTTGCGAATATGAGCCTGAATTAATTAGGGATGTGCCGGATATCCATTAAGTATCCGGTATCCGGTAAAATCTCTATGATTGTATATAGTAAATAAATTGAGAAAAAACTAAGAAAAATCACCTTTACAATGTTGCGGATTGAATCATCAATTAATATTTTCCAGGACTTAATGTGAGAACTAGTGTTGGGATAGTTACTATAACTGAGTTTCATAATTAGGTTAAAAACTCAGTTACTAGTCAACTAAGTTTTATTTTTGAGGTTCATAACTAAGTAACTAAGTTTTTTATAATTGAATTTTTAACTTAGTTAAAACTTAGGTGCTACTAGTATAGCGTGATTCCTACCGGTGACTTCGATACTATAGGGTGATTCGTACCCGTTTTGGTTCGAAACTACAGTACTGTAGAGTGTGATTCCTATCCAAGGTATAAATGAAAATATAATAAATATAAAATGCTATTTATTATTCAATTTTATTTATTTAAAAAATAGTTTCGGTGCTACTATAGTATGTGGTCTACCTACGATTGGTTAGGTTTAGTCACGATATTTTCGTTAAAACTAACGAAAATATCATGACTAAACCTAACCAATCGTCAAGGGCGATGGACATTGGAATGTAAACAAGCAATTAGTAAACAAGGTAAGAAGCTATAATTAAAAGGTAGACCGCCGAATCGAGGTAGGAATCACGCTATAGTAGCACCAAAACTTAGTGTGTGTGTATATGTATATATATATACACTAAATAATAAAACTTAATATATATGTACTAAGTAATAAAATGGCATCAACGGTGCATGTGCTGACAGAATTCAAACACGTAAGTCTTAAAAAAGAACAGTTCAGATATATTTTTCGTATACAACAGACATTTACTACTGCTGGACAGGCAGCTGCACGTAGTTTGCCATGTTATTAGAAAATAAAATTAGCCATTACTCTGTAAATAAAAGATTGCCACTCTTCGATCGATTGACGAAGGCAACAGAGAAAGCGAAATATTGTTGATATTTTTGCTCGTGAAATACCAGACCGGGCCGAAATTGCTTGCATTAGAATGCATTATAAAATACAACAGGACGTATTCGGAAGTAAAAAATTGCGAAAAATTTGCTTTATTTACATATTTTGTGGATGGCTTTTAAGCAATTTACGATAATTAAACGAAAAACTTTCTCTTAACTTTGAATATTGAACAGCACAGTTATGTAATACTGCGATATTTGCACTGTTCAAAAGTTTCAAATTTCTACTAGGTTTTTTTTATATAATTGAGCTTTAACTATGTTTTAGAAAAATTTTAGGGCACTTATTCCGGAGCAAGTGTAGTTTACGTCCCCCTGACGCAAAAGGGATCACAAACTACACAAGGTCAAAGTTGGGAACGTAAACTACACTAGGATCTTTAGGAGACACTTTTTAAATGAATCCATCAAATAAAACGTTAAAATTAACGAAAATATTACGGCGCACCTGAAGCAAGCGCACCCCCTGTGTAATTTCATTATTTATGGTCAGATTTTTATGAAATTTTCAATATAGAAGTTTCCAAAGCGGACATCAGAATAACACGAATCCAGGACAAAAACTCCCTGGACAAAAACTCACTGGACAAAAACTCACTGGAAAAACTCACTGGACAAAAACTCACTGGACAAAAACTCACTGGACAAAAACTCACTGGACAAAAACTCACTGGACAAAAACTCACTGGACAAAAACTCACTGGACAAAAACTCACCGGACAAAAACTCACCGGACAAAAACTCACCGGACAAAAACTCACCGGACAAAAACTCACCGGACAAAAACTCACCGGACAAAAACTCACCGGACAAAAACTCACCGGACAAAAACTCACCGGACAAAACCTCACCGGACAAAAACTCACCGGACAAAAACTCACCGGACAAAAACTCACCGGACAAAAACTCACCGGACAAAAACTCACCGGACAAAAACTCACCGAACAAAAACTTACCGGACAAAAACTCACCGGACAAAAACTCACCACTTAAATGCAAAAGAGGACAAAAACTCACCAGACAAATATTTTTGCTAAATACTGTACAGTGTACATACACTCTAGTCTAGATCTTAACATACACTCTTAAGATTTTAGACTCATTGTAGATAATTGAACTTTTCCGAAACGTCTGTTATTAATAGGGTTGCCAGATTTTTCAAATGCCCATGCGGGACAAAAAATTTTCTGAGGTATTTTTTCAAGACCAAATTTTTTTCAAATTGAAACGATTTCTTCAACGGTTACAACAGACAAAATTAGAAAAATTTTATTACAGTAATATTTAACAATTAAACATTGTGAATAAATTGAAATTATTATACATAATATTGAAATTCTAATTCAATTCATCTCCAAAAAATTTGCTTAAAAAATATTTTTTGTGGGACATTTTTAACGCGGGATTTTGACGCGGGGTTTTTGGATCAAATGCGGGACTGTCCCGTAAAATATGAGACATCTGGCAACCCTAGTTATTAAACATATACCATCTCTCATGCTCATATTTCTCACTACATGGTGTCCCATAAGTCTGGAACCATAGGGTAAAATAAGTAATTCATGTTTTTCCGTTTATGCAAGTGCCCATGATGTCTTTGAGTAAGGAAGAACGCATCCAGGTAATTCTGCTCGTAGGAAAGCGGAGTCAGAGGGAGGTCGCTGAGGAATTTAACAGATTGCGTCCGGACCGCGCGCCGATAACACACAGCTGTGTCGGCAAACTTGTAGCAAAGTTCAGGGAAACGGGATCCATAGGAGATAAACCACGCAGTGGACCTCCGAGGACATCCACTGACGATGACACAGCCGCTACCATCCTCGCTCATTTCACAAGCAGTCCTCAAAAGTCTCTTCGGCGTTTTTATTGCCGTTTTTATCATTTTGCCCTATGGTTCCAGACTTACGGGACACCCTGTATATATATAGGAGGGGCGACAAGCTTGACCTTCGCGAAATGAGAAATCATCGCGCGGAACCTTTGTAAGGTTGTAAGGTAAGGTAAGGTGTGTATATATATATATATATATATATTGTTTGTGGTGTGTGTGTGTGTGTGTGTGTGTGTAATTAAGTGGCCATAAGTGAGGTCGAGTGTGTAATAATTCACAGTTGTAGTGGGTTAATTTTTCTGAGGTAACACTTTTGGTACCTAGGAACATTACAAAATTTATATAAAAATTCGGATCACCTGAAGCTCAGGGCCCCCCAGCCTTCTTTAGTTAGCCTTATAAGGCTAACTAACGAAAATATCACGACTAAACCTAACCAATCGATAAGGGCGTACAGTTGACCTAACTGGGCATTCAATGAACCTAACCGGCTATTCAGATGACCTAACCGGGCATTCAATTAACCTAACCGGTGTATAAGGCTAACTAATGAAAATATCACGACTTAACCTAACTAATCGTCAAGGGCGTACAGAACAATTTGAAAGACGAACAATTTGAAAGATGTAGAGTAATTATCTACAATGAGTCTAAAATCTTGAGATCTTAAGATGTAGACTAGAATGTATGTATTTCGCAAAAACATTTGTCTGGTGAGATTTTCTCCGGTGAGTTTTTGTCCAGTGAGTTTTTTGTCCATGCCCCGAATAACACCATTTTTTTTTTTTAATTTGAAATTTTGAGGGCCCTGATCTTCTGGTGATCCAAAAAACCGGGCATACAGTTGACCTAACCTGGCCTTCACTGTTATTCCGATGTCCGCCATTGAAGGCCCGGTTAGGTCAACTGTATGCCCTTGACAACTGGTTGGGTTAAGTTGGGTTATTTTCGTTATGCCCAGGTTAAAAAATTTTAGATTTTTTTCAAAAATGGTGTGCGTTATTCCGATGTCCGCCTTGAAAACTTCTATATTGAAAATTTCATTAATATTACGACTTAACCTAACAAATCGTCAATTTATATATATAATATATATATATATATATATATATATATATTATATATATTATAAATTGTCGATTGGTTAGGTTAAGGGATCTTTTCCGTTTGACTGCCGCCATTGAAACATAATTAAACTTTTTGTATTTTGTATTTTAACTGAAATGTCTTGATGATACAAAATAAGTTACTTTATAAAAAAGCTTTTCTTAATTTCCCCTTCAAATTTTGTTTCTTATAAACAATTTTAATTACTTTCAAGATCCATGCTTAATTTTTAAGTTTTAATCGTGTACTCAGAAAAATAAGGGGATCACCTGAAGATCAGGGCCTCCAGCCTTCTTTAGTTAGCTTTATAAGGCTAACTAACAAAAATATCACGACCTAACCTAACCAATCGTCAAGGTCGTACAGTTGACCTAACGATTGGTTAGGTTAGGTCGTGATATTTTCGTTAGTTAGCCTTATAAGGCTAAGTAAAGAAGGCTGGGGGCACTCACCTCTTATGTTTCAATGGCGGCAGTCAAACGGAAAAGATCCAGGTTAGGTTAACTCGTAATATTTTCGTTAGTTTTAACGTTTTATTTGATTAGGTATACGCGGACAAAGTTGGGGAAAGCAAACTACACTAGGATAATGTAGGGGAACGTAAACTACAATAGGATGATGTAGGGGAACGTAAACTACACTAGGCACCACAAGGGGACGTAAATTACACTTGCTCCCATATTCCTTTTCCCCCCGCAATGTCTTTTTTCCCGGTTAGGTCAACTGTACGCCATTGACAATTGGTTAGGTTAAGTCATGATATTTTCGTTACATGACATACGGTGAGTAATATATATTTTAACGAAAATATCATGACTTAACCTAACCAACTGTCGAGGGCAGTGGCGGTTCCTCATATGGGCAATATGGGCAGCCGCACAGGGCGGCATTTGTGGAGGGGCGGCATGAGCGCCTGCAAAAAAAATAAAAATAAAAATAAGAATAAATAAATAAAGAAATAAATAAAAATAAAAAATAAAATAAAATAAATAATAAAAGATCAATAAATATATTTTTATTAATAAAAAACCATCTATTGCATTTTCCATAAACCTTCCCATAAAAGACCTAAACAATGCAAAATGCTTCCAGATTAATATTATTGGGAATAAAGGCCCATACTTTAACATATCTAATGTTATTTTTCTGGGTTTGGTTAATAGTGAAATGTATATTATTTATTACAGAACGAATCTTCACACTAAGCCACTAAGGTCTGTCAAATAACCGCAAATGGATAAGAAGAGGTCAAAGCTATCAGGTGCTCAGTTTAGAAAAAAGAGGAAAGAAGAAGAGGAGAAACGAGCAAAGATAAAGGTATAGAGCTATGTCATCTACTCTTCACTGCTATATTGCACTGCTATTTTGTGATATAGCTTTCTGAGTCATTTGAAGTGTACTATTATGTATATAATTAGCCATTAACCAAGGAGGTTGTATTATTCATTTGTTTCCTATTCTAAAAGTTTAATAAATTGTGCTTAATAACATGTTAAATTAATTGTACTAGCCTATTCATGCATTGGTCTGTTATGTTCTATTTTACTATTTGCAGGGGCACTTTTGAAATATTTTGGAACACCCTCTGCCACTAGCCAGGATGAGAAGCCGTCTACTTCTGCCATTATTGAGGCTGAGGAGCCATCTACCTCCTCAGCCTCACATATGTCTCCACAAATGCAGTCTGATCCTGAGGATGAAGACCCATTTGCTTCTACTTCTCCCCGGCAGGACTCTTCAGGTGAGTTTGTGTGCACATATGTCTGTGAGTGTGTGCGTGTGTGTGTATGTGTATGTGTGTGTGTGCATCCCTGCAAAGCATTTTGCAAACAGTTATAAATTATAATGTTATTATCACTGGGTCTGGGTTACTGGGTATGTGTGGTGTTTCACCACCATAATTCCATAACACCACCACCATAACAAAGTGCTGTGAATAATGTGTTATCTAACTTAGGTGTGTATACTAATGAGTAATGCTCTTGTTCTTTCTATTAGAAATGCCTGGAGCAGAATCGCCTCCTGAGGATGAGTCTCTGTCCACCGACCCTGCTAACTGGCCTTCAGTTCTGACTGAGAGAATTCGGACACAACTGGTTTCCAGGGGACCAAGTCAAGTACCATCTGACTTTGTATTCCCTAGAAACGACAGTGACGGAAGAAGTTTCCACCATCAATACTTCAGGAAGTCATTGGTTAGTGGGGAAAATATAACCAGAAGTTGGTTGGTCTATTCCTTAAAAAACAACAGCCTTTTCTGTTTCTGTTGTACATTATTTTCCAAGAGGAAAATAAATTTAACAAGTTTGGGACTCTCGGACTGGAAGCATGCAAGCTCATTGCTCACATCACATGACAACAGTTCAGAACACCTAAATTCTATGAAAATCTGGAAAGAACTGGCAGTGAGGATGAGAAAGGGGGAGACCATTGACAAGCAGGAGATGGCACTTCTGGAGGCTGAGAAGTTGAGATGGAGAGCGGTGCTGACACGTCTCACTGCTATTGTGCATTCTCTGGCAGTTAGGAATTTGGCACTAAGGGGACATACAGAAAAATTGTTCTCACCATCAAATGGCAATTTTCTGAAAGAAGTTGAACTGATGGCACAATTTGATCCTATAATGCAAGAGCACATTAACCGTGTCCAAAAAGGGACCTCCAGTCACACCAGCTACCTCGGCCACCACATACAAAACGAACTCATTGATTTGTCGAGCAGCAAGACCATTTCAGCAATGGTGAGCGACATCAAACAATCAAAGTTTTTTTCAATAATTCTAGATTGCACTCCAGATATCAGCCACACTGAACAGTTGTCAGTTGTGATTCGGGTTGTGTCACTGGAGGGGAAGCCCCATATAAAGGAACATTTCATGGGGTTTTTGGAGGCAGAGGAGTCCACTGGTCAACATTTGGCATCTCTGATTCTGAAGAGACTGGAGGAGCTAAAAGTTCCTTTCATGGACTGTAGAGGACAATCATACGACAACGGGGCCAACATGAGGGGAAAAAACAAGGGTGTTCAATCCAGGCTCCTAGAAATTAATCCCAGAGCTCTGTTTGTTCCATGTGGGGCTCATTCTCTGAATTTGCTTGTGGCCGATGCTGCTAAGGGATCTATTGATGCCACAAGTTACTTTGGCATCTTGCAGAAGCTTTACAACTTGTTTTCAGCCTCCACACAACGATGGGCCATTTTGAAAAAACATGTGAACATCACATTGAAGATGTGGTCTGATACAAGGTGGGAAAGCAAGATCAAGAGTGTGGAGCCCCTGAGATATCAGGCAGCTGCAGTGAGAGATGCACTGATCGAGGTGAGGGACCACACCAAAGACTCTGTAATAAAGGTCGAGGCTCAATCTCTGTCAGAGGAGGTTGGGTCATACCGCTTCGCCATTTGTTCAGTGGTGTGGCATGACCTGTTGTGCCAAATTCAGCATGTGAGCAAGCAGATGCAGTCTCCTAGCATGCACGTTGATGTTGCAGTAAATCTCCTAAAAAAAACAGAGAGAGGTCTCCGCAATTACAGGGCAACAGGTTTTGTGGCTGCACAAATGGCAGCCACAGATATCTGTGAACAAATGAATGTGGAGGCTGTGTTAAAACAAAAACGGCTGAGGTCCACAAAGCGGCACTTCTCCTATGAAGCATCTGATGAGCCCTTGATTGATGCTTTGAAGAAGCTGGAGGTGACATTTTTCAATGCAGTGGTTGATGCTGCAACATCAGCCATTCAGGAAAGATTTTCCACGTTGGAAATTGTGGGAGAGAAGTTTGGAGTGCTGACACATTTCCAAAATCTCACATTTGAGGAGCTGACAGAACAATGTGTGAACCTTAGTACTACACTACACTTTAAGGGACAATCTGACTTGGATGGCAGAGAGCTTGCACAGGAGCTGAAGAACTTGCCTGACTTGCCATCAAAGACCATATCCTTGCTTGAACTGCTGACATTTATCCATGAAAGGGAGCTCTCTGAAATATATCCAAATTTGTGGACTGCTCTCAGAATTGGTCTTACTCTTCCAGTCACTGTTGCTGAAGCAGAGAGGAGCTTTTCAAAGCTGAAGCTCATCAAATCCTACCTGAGGTCAACTATGTCACAGGAACGCCTTACCGGTCTGGCCATCATCAGTATAAATCATACAATTGCTGAGCAGATTTCATATGATGATTTAATTCATGACTTTGCATCAAGGAAGGTAAGAAGAGTCAGGCTTTAGATGGCAGTTGTGCTGTGGTGCAATTTATTTTGTTTCTTGTTCAAAGTGTAGCATAATAATTACCCTCTCTTAAGTGTCTTATTCTATTTATGTGATAGAGCATTTGTACAATTTAGAAATTTGATTCTCTAGTTTATTTATGGCAGTTGTGCAATTTAATTTGTATTTTTCCTGTTCATAGTATCATAATTACATTCTCTTAAGTGAGTTATTCTATTTACGTGATGAAGGATTTGTAAAATTCAGAAATTTGAGTCTTTGTTTTGGTTCTGAAGTTCCAACAATTAGTCCAATAAAAAGTTATTTTGTGAAAGAGTTATGTCTGTCCTTTATTTTGGGGGGATTCGAATGTGTGTGTGTTGGCGAACAGGGGGGGGGGCGCTGAAGGTGAGGTTCGCCCAGGGCGTCATGTAAGCTAGGACCGCCACTGGTCGAGGGCGTACAGTTGACCTAACCATGGAAAAAAGAAATTGTGGGGGGAAAAGGAATAAGTGCCAACTTTAGTGATAACTAAATAACTAAGTTTTTTTAGGGTTCGCTAACTAAGTTATGGGGTGGTCGATAACTAAGTAGCTAACTAAGTTATAGGGTGGTTGATAACTAAGTAGCTAATTTATGGGGTGGCCGATAACTAAGTAACTAAGTTTTGGGGTGGCCGATAACTAACTAACGAAAATTTGGGGTGGCCGATAACTAAGTAACTAACTAAGGGTACTTTCCTGTTATTCCGGACCCCAGGATATCCTCGCTTTTACGGTCCTAAATTCTAACTAATAATGTGACAGTCTTAAATTATGTAGAACCAAATTTTATATATACAGTATATATTGATGATTGGTTAGGTTAAGTTGTAATATTTTCGTTAGTTTTAACAAAAATATCACGACTAAACCTAACCAATTGTCAATGGGTCCGGGATAACAGGAAAGTACCTAACTAAGTTTTGGGATGGCCGATAACTAAGTTTTTCCCTAACTATCCCAACACAATTATAGTGGGTGCTACTGTAGTATGCGGTCTACCTACGATTCGGCGGTCTACCTTTTAATTATAGCTTCTTATCTTGTTTACTAATTGTTTGTTTACATCCCATTGTCAATCGCCCTTGACGATTGGTTAGGTTTAGTCATGGTATTTTCGTTAGTTTTAACGAAAATATCATGACTAAACCTAATCAATCGTCGCGTCGGTAGACCGCATACTAGAGTAGCACCTTATAGTGTACCTGTTACGGTAACTATAAAAAAAAAAGAATCACCTGAAGATCAGGGCCCCCAGCCTCAATTACCAAATGATATCTTCGTTAAAACTAACGAAAATATCACGACTTAACCTAACCAATCGTCAAGGGCGTACAGTTGACCTCGGGCATTCAATTTAATTTATTATCATATTTGGTACTGTAAAGCAAAAAACAAGAATACATGGGGACCCTGATCTTCAGGTGATCCAAAAAAATATGGATCAACTGAAGATCCGTCACCCCAGCCTTTTTTAGTTAGCTTTATAAGGCTAACTAACGAAAATATCACGACCTAACCTAACCAATCGTTATGTCAACTGTACGCCCTTGACGATTGGTTAGGTTAGGTCGTGATATTTTCGTTAGTTAGCCATATAAAGCTAACTAAAAAAGGCTGGGTGCTACTATAGCGTGATTCCTACCTACGATTCGGCGGTCTACCTTTTAATTATAGCTTCTTCCCTTGTTTACTAATTGCTTGTTTACATCCCAATGTCCATCGCCCTTGACGATTGGTTAGGTTTAGTCATGATATTTTCGTTAGTTTTAACGAAAATATCGTGACTAAACCTAACCAATCGTAGGTAGACCACATACTATAGTAGCACCGAAACTATTTTTTAAATAAATAAAATTGAATAATAAATAGCATTTTATATTTATTATATTTTCATTTATACCTTGGATAGGAATCACACTCTACAGTACTGTAGTTTCGAACCAAAACGGGTAGGAATCACCCTATAGTATCGAAGTCACCGGTAGGAATCACGCTATACTGTAGTAGCACCAAAGGCTGGGGTGACGGATCTTCAGGTGATCCAAAAATACTAATAAAATGAGAAGATAACTTTCAATTTTTAAACTTCATAAAAGAGATTTTCCTTTTGTTATGGATTAAACTTCACTTGTATTGAAAATTTCCTGCATTTTCAGGAGACAAACGATTTCTATCATCTGAATAGATGCTCCTTGTTGCACAAAATAGTCTTTCTGAGTGAACTGAGAGCTAGGTGGAGCATTCAAATATTTTAATGCTAGGAATTTTAAATTCAACGGGTTACTTTGTCATGTACTAATTTCTAGATATGTCACCACCTATATTTCACTTTCAAAAATTCAGTTTATTTTAATTCAATTAATTTTAATTTATTTTAAATTACATTTTAATAATCCGCCAAATTATCAAATTCACCTCCAAATATATCATACTAATAATAATAAACAAAATAGAAATAGGAGCTATTGAAGAATAGGGACCCCAGCCTTCTTTAGTTAGGCTTATAAGGCTAACTAACGAAAATATCACGACCTAACCTAACCAATCGTTAGGTTAACTGTACGCCCTTGACGATTGGTTAGGTTAGGTCATGATATTTTCGTTAGTTAGCCTTATAAAGCTAACTAAAGAAGGCTGGGGTCCCTATTCTTCAATAGCTCCTAGAAATATATAACGAATTATTTAAATTAAATCACATAACACTACTTTTATAAGACAATTGTGATAGATCTGAATTTTGTGTGGTAATTTCAATCAGCCGCAGCCACCATTTTCTTTTCTGAATACACAATATAGAAAATGGTGTTATTAGGGATAACTATAAAACAAAATAATGAAAGACATAAACTCACGACGCAGACACTGACACAATAGATACAGGAAGGTTTGTTTAAATAATAGCAATCTATTATGGTTCTCTTTTATATTTTATATATGGTATGATATTTATTTAGTTACTTATTAGCTTGTTTGTCTCCCTTCTATTCATCTATTTTCACTTGTCGAAAAGACGATGAAGGTTCCAGATATTTTCCGAAAAAAAACCGGGAATATCCCGCAGTGAAGAAATGATGGAGTCGTCAAACTTCTCTTTTAGATCATATAAACTCATCCATGGAACAAAGTCTGATAATTTCTCTCTTCAAGCACATTACTAAAAAGCTTCACGTATAAGGGGGACACGCAGACAAGAGCCTCAGACCAAAACAATGAAATTAGGCGGCGTCCTTTGGGAAATTTCACGTACAACGTTCCAAACATTTTGTAGTACTTTAAATGTGGAAAAGTATTCTAAGAAGAAGTCACGTCAAGAAGTGTTTTTTGACTTTCGAAAATAATTAAGGCAATTTCGTAAACTATCTTTCTAAAAGAAAAAAGGTTGTTACTAACTTTCTTTTATTTTTACGTTTAAATAAGTCATTTCTAAGTCTTTTATTTCCTTTTTAAATCAGGGAATATTCAATTAAATTCCAATTAAATGTCAAAATTATACCAAAACATTAAATAATTTGTTTAACCCATATTTGTAGGTTATACCTCTCTCCTCTCTCTCTCTCTCTCTCTCCTCTCTCTGTATATATATATATATATATATATATATATATATATATATATATATTTATGGGATCTCTTTGCGAGAGACCCGTTGCCCACGTCGGGCTAGCATCATGAAAAAGAAAAACTATGGTATTTGTCATTTACCATTACTTATTCGGACTATAGTGGATTTAATTTTCCCAGAAGAGTTCCTTGTTCCATGCACGGTCTGTGTTTAACATATATATATATATATATATATATATATATATATATATATCTGCTCGATTTTTTAGTTCATTCAGAACAAAAATTAAATGACTTATAAAGACAAATTTGCTCGAATTTTTAGTTTATTCACAACAAAAATTAAATGACATAATGACAAATTAATCATCAATATAATTCCCTTCTTTTTCTATAACCTCCTCCCTCCTGTAGAAAAGTTTTTTTATGCCACGTTCGAAGAAGAAATCCCTTGGTTTCGAATTAAAAAAAGCGATCGCTTCGTTTTCGATAGCTTCCCTGGATTGCAACTTTTGTCCATCTAGGTGGTGTTGCAGACTTCTAAATAAATGGTAGTCTGAAGGTGCGATGTTCAGAGAATAAGGTGGCTGAGGCATTTTTTCCCAACCAAATGCCTCCAATTGAGCAGTGGTGATTCGAGCAGTGTGAGGGCGCGCGTTATCCTGGTGGAATAGAACACCTCTGCGATTAATTAATGCGGGACATTTTTCTTGTAATGCCATCTTCACTCGTTGGAGTTGTTGGCAGTAGACTTCAGTTGTGATTGTTTGGTTATCTGGCAGAAGCTCAAAATAAATAATTCCTTGCATATGCATATCCCACCAAACGAATAGCAAAATTTTCTTTGGATGGGGTCCATTCCTTGGCTGAGGTTCAGGCTTTGTTTCACGGCTAAGCCACTGATGTCGACGCTTAATATTATTATAGAGGACCCATTTTCATCCCCAGCGACGATCCGATTCAAAAACGGTGCCTGCAGTTGCCGAGAATGCAGTGATGTGCAAATATCGATTCGATGTTGAAGATTCGCTTGTGACAAACCATGCGGAACCCATTTTCCAACCTTCACTACTCTTCCTAACAGCTTCAAATGACGATGAATGGTCATATGGCTAACGCCGAGTTGCAGGCCAAGTTCTCTTACAGTTACCGTTGGATTTTCCTCCACTGTTGCTTTCAGCAACTCTTCATCTAACTCATTTGGTCGTCCTGTTCGTTGATAATCTTTCAGACTGAAGTCTCCATTTCTGAACTTCTCAAACCATCTCCCACACATCCATTCGCTCACATCATTTCCATAAACCCTTTGAATGTTTCTTGCGGATTCACTAGCGTTAGATTCTTTATGGAACTCATACAGCATCACATGTCGAATATGCTCTTTTGTGGGCTCCATGTTTTTTCAATTACTGTAATATCGTAGGGGTGGCGTTGTAACTGTATGAAAAACAACAGAGAAAATATCCATTAGCCTAATCCTACACTCGCCTAAGTCATTCTGTATCATTCTGTATCGTGATAAAACCTGTGCGAACCTGTCGCCGCGTGTATTTTGCAACATTTCTAAAACTATTTCACATTATCTTGAGGTTATTCAATTATCTATCGTCCGTTTTCTAATCGAGTAGAATTTATGTTACAACCAGATATATATATATATATATATTATATATATATATATATATATATGTGTGTGTGTGTGTGCTTTTCTCACTTTTGTTGTTTCGAACAACTGTTCAAGGTCGACCTCTGTTGTATTTTCACGTGATGTGAGGAATTGATGAAGCAGAGAGTTGCTTCGTACTTTTATCCTGACCTTACAGCCAGATACGCATACTTGGTCAGGGACTTTGCCCAAGAATTGTTCAGTTGATTCTTAAATGCTTTTAAGTTGGTAGGCTGGAGGTTTATATATATATATATATATATATATATATATATATATGTGTGTGTGTGTGTGTGTGTGGTAGTAGTCCCGTGCGTCGGCCTCATTTTACACGAAGTTCAAGTTGGTGGCCTCACCTCTCGGTCTGGCCCGGTGGAGTAGCCAATTGCTCTCTTGCGGTTTTCATTGCACATAGCCAGGGAGACCCGGTTCATCCGGTGCCGTCCTGAGCTAGGCATATGTGTGTTACAGGGAATCTGTGTAACTAGGGATTTCATGACATCCATAAAATGTTTAGGGATTTCATGTAAGGTTAAGTCGTGATATTTTCGTTAAACCTACGGGAAAATTATTGAATGCCCGGTTAGGTTAATTAAATGCCCGGTTAGGTCAACTGTAATCCCTTGACGATTGGTTAGGTTAAGTCGTGATATTTTCGTTAAAACTAACGAAAATATCACGACTTAACCTTAAACGAAATCTCTGAACATTTTAGGGACTTCATGAAATCCATGAACATTTTAGGAATTTCATGAAATCCCTAGTTATACAGATCCCCTGTAACATATATATGTTTTCTCAACATGAAAAGACATTAAGAAACTAAATATGACCTAAAACATTTGAAAACATCAAAACTAAAACTATGTTTAGACATACATGGAATGGAGGACAGATCTTTTGGAGTGAAAAAAAAAAAAATCTTCTCAAATCGCAAAATACGTAGTGACAAGACCAAAGCTGAGAAAAGCGACCCAATTTCAATCCTGTCAGCGAGCATTTTAAGCTGACGAGGGTGATGTTACACATTCACACATACACACACACACACACACCCACATATATATATATATATATATATATATATATATATATATATATATATATATATATATATATATATATGTATATATATATATATATATATATATATATATATATATATATATATATATATATATATATATGTATATATATATATATCTATATATATATTATATTATATATATATATATATATATATATATAAGTTCCCTCATGATTGGATTGCGTTGCAGACCTTTATATAAAAGATAAAAGTTTATGCCAGTTACCCGCAATTATGTTGACATTACATAGAACTAAATTGAAGGTATGGAAAAAAGGAGTTTCAAATTGCGGACATTCTGAGATGTTGGTCCAGGTTGTGTAGAACAAGATTGGAGTGATACGAATGTGTTTGAAATGAAATCAGGTACATTTGCGTTGTCTTACTCTTAGGAACGAAACACAAACTCGGGATGCATTTTGTTCCTCGAGAAACATGTATCGGAGCCTATAATAACATAGGTACAAAAATAGATATGAATCAGACTTCGTGTAATGACGGTAACACAGAGGATTGTACAGTATGGTTACTACACTGACCCGCTATGTAATTTACAATAATGCTGCGAGCTGCTCGCACTCTGAGAGGGTGTATGAGTGGAGCGGTGTTTGGTGTAAAGTAACGAAAAGATAATATATATATATATATATATATATGATGCAAACCACAAGGAAAGAGAAAAAATTATTCCAAGTCCTTTTTTGTATTCAGCAGTACACCTCCTCAGGGAATCAAAACGAGTCAGGAGTCATTCCCTGACGAGCTGTACTTCTGAATACACGAAAGGCCTTGGGATCATTTTTCCTTTTTCCTTGTGGATTGCATTATTCATTCATTTCACGTGTATTGTGAAATTCATCCCATATATTCTTTTATTTATTTATATATATATATATATATATATATATATATATATATATATATATATATATACATTAAAAAAACAAAAAATTGGCACAAGCTAGCTTTATACAGTTTCGAAAAAGTAACAATTGGCATCATATGAGTAACAGAAAGAATGAGAAAAACAGGGAGTAAAAAAATAACCTTCTGTTGTCTGTTTTTTAAAATCTCGATTGAAAAGCGAAAGAAGAAGTTTCTAATAAAGAAATGCTTTGATGAACCTTCACAGACGCATAACTTCAAAGGATTATTTATTAAGTATTAAGATAAAAAATATAACTGAATGTTATTTATGTTCGGGGTTGTTTAATCCCCTTTGTGACGGAGAAGGTATTTTCGACGAAAGGACTCTACAGTTCTTGGGATCCAAACCATTATTATTAGTGGGTTACTATTGGTGGGCAAACATTTGAATTCTAATGAAGCTGAACATTTTTTCTTCGATCGTATAGTTAATTTGTGGAATGGATTGCCTGCCAGAGTAGTTCAAAATAATTGGGTCGAATCCTTTAAAAAAAAGAGACTAGATACTTATCTTGCCTTAATTAAACTCTCCAGTAAGAAGCATTTATTAGTGCATGAAAGAATCGTAGAGTTTTCGCTCGGATTCCCTCCTCTTTAATTTAAAATTTTCGCTTTATCTTCAAACTTCTTTCCTTCATTTCAACCTCTCTTGTCTTTGATTTACTTTCAGACATTCACTCGTCTTCAAATTTTGTTGCTTCTTTTAACCTTTCTTCTTAAACAGACAGCCTCGTAGGGACCAGACGGTCTGTTGTTACTGTTTGGTGTCCTTTGTATTCCTCTATCAAGGAAAACTCCAAAATACAATTTAATCACTGAAATATGAGTTCCAATACAAGACTCGAACCCAGTAGCTTTGCATTACTACTACAGGTTACCCTGTTGGGTAAATAAGTAAATAAATAATACATATATATATATGATGAATAAAACCACGAAGGAAAGGAAACACAGAATGGTGCTCAAGCGCTTCGTGGTTTTGTTGACAGAGGTAAATGGACACCTTTGTTATTTTTTCCAAAATATTCTGATTTGATTATAAAAATCGGATCACCTGAAGATCAGGGCCCCTAGCCTCAATTACCAAATGATAGCTTCGTTAAAACTAACGAAAATATCACGACTTAACCTAACCAGTCGTGAAGGTCGTACAGTTGAAAGGGTATATATATATATATATATATATATATATATTAGTGATGGGACGATGCATCGCAATCGCAATCGCGATACAATCGCACATTTTTTACAATCGCAATCGCAATTGCAATCGCATTTAATGAGTGCGATTGTTGCGATTGTGAACAAAAGATTTAAATCTGTACAAAAGTTGCTATGAAAGCTGCTCTTTCATGCGTACTTAAAGGAAAGTTTAGCTAACAACAATACGGAATAATAAATAAATAATAAATAAGTCAAAAACAGAAATGAAAACGGGTTGCGAATTAATTGAAAACAGAATAAAAATTGGTTTAATAATAACAATAAGTACACCTCTTTATTTGCTCTATGTAAAATTGGAATGTTAAAAAATCAAGCTAACCCTATGGTAGGTAACGCGTTTAGGTATATTTAAAGCATAAATGAGCGTTATGTGAGGCTAAAGCTAAAACATCGCAATCGCAATCGCAATCGCGCGATTTTCAAATTCTGACAATCGCAATCGCAATCGCAACAGCGATTGTATGAAATATGACAATCGTCCCATCACTAATATATATATATATATATATATATATATATACGGTAATGCAAACCACAAGAAAAAAGAAAAATGATTACAAGGCCTTTCGTGTATTCAGAAGTACACCTGTATTTCTGAATACACGAAAGGCCTTGGAATCATTTTTCTTTTTCTTTGTGGGTTTGCATCATTCATTCATTTCACGTGTTTAATTGTAAAATTCATCCCATATACAGTGTGTGTGTGTATATATATATATATATATGGACCAGTTGGCACTAGGCCCGCTATAATAAAATAATTGAGTTAATTGAGGAGTTTAAGAAGGGTCACCAATTTGATCTTTCGACCCAATAAATAATGTATTTTATAACAGCTAAAAAAGGCTTTGTAGTTTTTGTTTAATTGGCAAAAATAAAGGCATATTTATTTGCAATGAATAACAGTTATTTTAAATTGCATTGTGCAATGTTACGAAATAATGATTAGTGATAATAAGGATAATAATGATTGGGTTGTTTAACCTCCTTCGCAACATCTAGGGTCATATGACGTAGGGAACCTACTACAGCTTTACGTGGGATTCGAACTTCGGGTCGCTACATAATCTCGACGCGGATGACGGTCTCCTATCCAACTACTATCCAGACCCAATGTCGCTTAACTTCGCTGATCAACGGGAAGCGGTATTACGACATTGGCTACGACGGGTATAGTCTGTGAGACACGAGAGACTAAGAGCAGGATAAATGATGAAATCCTTGTTGAATGGAAGTGAAGATTCGAAGGGCGAATGGATGGATATTGAGTGAAACAAAGGTCGGACGAATGGGGTCGAGTGAGGTTACGGGATCGCCGTTGAGAGGGAGCGAAGCTTCACTGACGAAGGTCGGTGCTCTCAAGGCGTGATGTATTTGGCGCGAATTCTTGGAATCATCTGGAAGTCTGTATTCTCCACACGTTTCAGCACACGTGTTCGGATTTTACCACTTTCTTTACTTCTACAAGCCTTGAGGTGAGTATGTGAATTTCTGGTATGCCGTTATATATATATAATCTAATGGCTAAGGTAATCTGCATCAACTTTAGTATACACATTAAGGGAGAACAGGGGAGGTTTAGTAACACTCACGCCTCCCAGTTACCCCCCCGAGCTTGTGTTTCCGGGGACTTTTGCTACGCAAGACGCAGCGGGCATTCTAGTATATATATATATATATATATATATATATATATAGTTTCCTTCTTCATATATATATAATATATATATACACACACCTTTGGTTTTCTTCCGCCCGAATTGTTCATTCTGACAAAGGTTAAGCTTTTCACTCCACCTTAGATCTACAGTTTAACGTGGAATCCGAACCACGCCCCACCATCAACCCAGCGTCTTTAACCACTAGGCTACCCACGGTACCCATTTATCTACCAACTACTTTCTTTATTGTGTGGAACGATGAACAGCTGGATTTTTCTGCGCGCCGCATGCCGTCACTGGGTCTCGATTCCGGTGCCGATAGATTCGTAGTGAGCGACGCTAACCACTACACCACCGAGGCGAGGTGTGTGTGTGTGTGTGTGTGTGTATATACTGTATATATATTATATAATATATATATATATATATATATACACACAACGAAGTACGGTCAGCTTAACATCTTGTCGTGTAACTGCGTGGATTCCGGACCTTCGTTCTATTCATAGTTTAGCCGCTAAGTTCTCCTTTTGTTAATGCATCAGTATGTGTTCGGTTAGAATGTCGCAAAAAAAAACTCAGCACCCTCTCCACGACATCCTCATGTGAAAACCGAATTCTCTCTCTCTCTCTCTCTCTCTCTCTCTCTCTCTCTCTCTATATATATATATATATATATATATATATATATATATATATGGAAAATAAATTGGCTGAAACAACTTGTACAAAAAAAATATTAAATTTACTCGTATTAACGCGTATATTTAAAGCTGAAAATTAAGAAATTAAATGCTTTAATTAATTAATAAAAAGTTAAGGATTTCTATATCAAATAAAACATAAAAATTGATGGAAAAAAGTACATTCCTTCAAAAATTGAGACGATGCCAAAATCAGGGAAATTGGAAAAAGAGAGACAGAGAGAGAGAGAGAGAGAGAGAGAGAGAGAGAGAGAGAGAGAGAGACAGACAGACAGACAGACAAGGAAGGATGATATATGTATATATACATACGAATATAAAGAAAAATATTAATAAACAAGACAGAAATGAGGAAGATGACGTCATATTGTAAACGTCCAAAACCCTTAATAAATTTTTCAACGGAACTAAGAGGAGATTTCAATTTGCATCCAAACTGTGACTGAAAATAAATCTCTGCCTGAAATCAAGTGTTATGATACGATCAAAGATTATATATTTCGGTGAAATGAAAAGAATGTTTAAACATCTGCCAACGGATTATATACAGGGTGTCCCATAAGTCCGGTCTCATAGGAAAATTTATTTTAAAATATATTTACAAAAAGTAATACATTATTGGAACTAAACCAAATGTTAAAACTGATGTCTCGTTTTGGGACCTTTTTTATTTTTTTGTTGCCTTCCCCCTTTTCCTCACCGAGTGTAACTCGCTTTCATATTAACCATTGCGTGTTATTCTACCTGCGACAAAAAAAAAAGGTCTCAAAACAAGACATCAATTTGAACATGAGACCGGACTTATGGACACCCTATATATATATATATATATATATATATATATATAATATATAATATATATATATATATATATATATATATACGTAGATTTATTCCCGCCGCGCTTGAATATCTTAGTCTTGTATATGTTACAGTTGGGAATAAATTCTAGTAAATTTATCTTAAACTTTATCTCAGAAAGTAGTGACTTCAGCATCACTCGTTTTTAAGAAAAGTTTGGTTGAACAGATTAAAAGATAAGATTAAAAGATAAGTGTTATTTTCGCAGTTTTTATTTTGGGTGCTGGTTAAGTGTGCGGTCTACCTACGATTGGTTAGGTTTAATCATGATATTTTCGTTAAAACTAACGAAAATATCACGACTAAACCTAACCAATCATCAAGGGCGATTGACAATGGGATGTAAACAAACAATTAGTAAACAAGATAAGAAGCTATAATTAAAAGGTAGACCGCCGAATCGTAGGTAGACCGCACACTTAACCAGCACCTTATTTTGAATGAAAAATACTCAGAGTAAGATAGTTTTAGGCAAGAAACGAATAATTTATTAAAATTGTTTTTATGTGGAAAAGTTTTACTACTAATAATAATGATGATAATGATTGGGTTTTTTTTTAACCTTCTTCGTTTATAAAGGCAGAGGTCATCTAAGGGGTCACTACATCACCTGAATTCTAAGGACAGTCACCCATCCCACTAATAAACAGAACGAAAGTCGCTTAACCTCGCTGATCTAACGGGAATCGGTGTTGTAACGTAGCCACGAAGTAGGCCGGGAAATTTTTAGCAGTGGGCTAATTTGTTACAAAATTTTTGCATCAATTTCATTCAAGAAAACTCGAAATTGTCTTAGTCAGTTTGGACAGGGTTTTTTTTAGTTTAGTTTTTCAGCTGTCGACTACTTAATATTTACCAAAACTGATCTTACTGAATTGTTTTAGCATTTTCTATTACATTATTAAATATTAATTTTCTTCTATTAAGGACCATTACTGATATACAGATAAAATATCAGTAATAATTATTGGTATTGGTTATTTTCCTTTTTATGATCAAATTTTGTCCGTTTTAATTTGTACTCGTATTTGCTATCAATATTTGCTACCAATATTTGTTCTAAGGACGTGTAGAATAGTGTTGCCATACACAGCACTTAACTTGATGACAAACTGTGCGATAAATGAACTCTCTGATGATGTAAATTCATCACTAACTAAACGATAAAAAGAGTGAATAACGTAAGTGGGTGAAGGAGTTTCACTGGCTTGTCTACCAATAAGCGCAATATGAGCAATTACAATTGTATACAATAGCGTTTCATAATCATATTCACCACTAGGAACACGCTCAAAAATAACACTAAATTTGTTACAGTGTCACGATGTAAACAAAAACACGGCACTTACTTTGCTTAGTGCTTAAGATGGACTTTCAGATAACAAATACGAGGAATAAATGAATGTGTGTGTGTATATATACACACAGAACTTGTATATTTTTAATTAGACTGAGTAGTGCGTTCTACCAAATGTTGTAATAAACCAAATTGATATTTGTTTTATAACAGAAATACTGTAATGCGCTTGAAATAGATCACAGCAAAAACCATTTTAATGAGGTTTTCGAAACATATCCTTACATCGTATGCATTAATTTCATTTTACGTTCATTTATAACTATTTTATAAGTCATTTTTAACCAGTGCGTAATTATATCCCTTTCTAATAACAGTTCGACAATAATATCACAACCCCGATCCTAAGTTCATCAAAGACACCCATTGAATCACATCGTCATGAAGTGACATAATGAATTGGCCTCAAAAACACTTCGTTATAGACTCTTTTGTTTAACAAAATGTTTCATATATATATATATATATATATATATATATATACACACAATAATTTTAACATATAGAAACACATATTACAAATAGGGCCTATATTTTATTGCCAATTTTGGCTTTACTGGGCTCACCATAATAAATTGTGATACTATTGTGATAATTATCAAGGATATTGTGCAGTGTAGACAGAATATTTTTTTTAAATCAATGTTTAGTACATTCTGTAGTTTCACTTCCGCCAAACTTGATGATTTTTATCACGAAAGTAATCTAAGTCGAAGGATGATTTCTTTATTTTTAATTCTAGTTAAGTGAGTAAATATCTTGATTAATTACAAGGAATTTGCTAAGCCAAGATTAATCAATACATTATTAATATTTCTGCAATCTATGTGATGTGGACATCTCTGATAATTATTAATGTTTCTGATTTTTTATAGTCCAACTTCTTCAAGGAAATATTCCGATAATAATAATAATAATAATAATAATAATAATAATAATAGTAATAATAATAGTAATAATACTAATAATAATAATAATAATAGGTTTGGGTTTGTTTAACTTCTTTAATTCGTAACGTCACGTGACGTGAAACTCGAACCATCTAAGGCAGTCGTTCTCAAACTGGGGCGTACCCCCAGGGGTACGCAAGGGAATCTTAGGAGGTACGCGAAGGGGTCCTGAAAATATAACCCTTTTAATTTTATATACGATTAACAAACGGCCACGAGTCACATGGTCATAAAGAAAGTAAAAATTCTCTCTCTCTCTCTCTCTCTCTCTCTCTCTCTCTCTCTCTCTCTCTCTCTCTCTCTCTCGAAAATCCAGAAAATCCCGTAAAAGAATTCAAGGAGTACAGAAGAAGGAAAAGTTTGAGAACCACTGATCTAAGGGTTTGGTAGCCCAAGTATAATACTTGTATGACCAAAATAATCCCATTTGTTCCACGGGATATATATATATATATGAATAAAACCACGAAGTGTTCCTGAGGATGTCATTAGACGAAAGCGCTTGAGCACCCCTTTGTGTTTCTTTTTTCCTTCGTGGTTTTATTCATCATAAATACTTTTCACGTGTCACTTTCGTGAAATAATTTTTCATATAATATATATATATATAATATATATATATATCCCACTATATTCATGATACGAGTGTTTAAAAAAAAACATTAAAAAAAATAATATTCTGAAACACACCAAATATTGTTATTATCGTATAACAAACACGTTAACCGAGTAATAAACACATTAAACGAGTAATAAACACGTTAAACGAGTAATAAACAAGTTAAACGAGTAATAACGAGTAATATATATATATATATTATATATATATATATATATATATAAAACGAGTAATATATATATATATATATATATATATATATATATATATACAGTATATCCCACTATATTCATGATACGAGTGTTTAAAAAAAAACATTAAAAATAATAATATTCTGAAACACACCAAACATTGTTATTCTCGTGTAACAAACAAGTTAAACGAGTAATAAACACATTAAACGAGTAATAAACACGTTAAACTAGTAATAAACACGTTCAATGAGTAATAAACACGTTAAACAAGTAATAAACACGTTAAACGAGTAATAAACACATTAAACGAGTAATAAACATGTTTAACATACTGATTGATCGTCCACTAACAAACTTTCCTTAAATCTCAAAGAAACGAATGTCGTAGTTCTTAATAAACAAAATGCAATTTTCTATGACTTAAGTGTTGGTTCTATTGAACTGAAAGAATTCAAAGCAATTAAGTCTCTTAACAAAATTCTTAATAAAGACTTGTTATGAAAGGGTGAAATAATTTAAATATCTATGCGAAAGTACAGGGGTTAGACAGAATAATGGAAACACTCGCATTTTCGATGCTATATTTTCTGTTATCATTAATGGCATTATGTACTTTATTAAATTAATATGTAATGGCCTATAATATTGAGGACATCTTCTATTTTAATATGTTCATATTGTTTTTTCATGTTCTTGTAGAGTAAAAAATATGGCGCTTGGAAAAAATGTTACTGACTGTGAAAATGGCATGATAGTAGGAGCCCGTTTGGTTAGTGTCTCAATATTATTAAAAGTCGCGTGATTGTCCCTGTACCTTGAAGAACAGTCCCATAGTTATGAATACATGGAAAGAAATTTTTAAAAATACACCATATAAGCACGAAATTGTTCCCATTATTCTCCCCAACTCCAAATTCATTAGAACTTTGGTACTGGTTGGTATTAAAATAGGCTTTACTACAGTTCCCATAACATAGTTATGACTCACACTGGTCTTTGCGGACTATTGTCAAATTTTGAACAAAAAAATTTTGATGCAACAGTCTTTGATTGATTCTTCACAGCTCATAATTATCATATAAGGTTCTTCTGTCGCATTCTGTCAGTGTTGCTTTACGCTCACTTTATTCCTTATTTTATGTTATTTTTTTATTATTTTTGCATGTATTCATAACTTTGAGGACTGTTCCTCGAGATACAGGAGCAATTTTGTGACTTCTGTTACTGAAACATCATCCAAACGGGCTCCCACTATCATGCCTAGGGCATGGTTAATTAATCATTTTTAGGAAAAAAATGATGAATGATGAACTTTTCTAATTAATCAATAATTAACTGATTAAAAATTATTAAAAATTAAATACTTCTGAAAAGAGTAAGAAAGAGCTTTATTGTTTCTGTTGCGTGAGATAAGACATTTAGTTTGCTTTAGTTCACGAAATCAGGCATGGGCGGATTAGACAGTTTATACACGCAAAAAGGTGCCAAATTCAAATTATACATTACAAAATTTAAGGTAAAATGGTGCTGAAATTATGAGGAAAATTAATCATTTCCCATCATTTATAAAAATATTTTTTTGATTAATTAATGATTAAATTCGAAACAATGATTAACTGATTAACCGATTAATCAGAACCATGCCCTAATCATGCCCCTTTCACAGGCAGTAACATCTTTTCCAAGCGCTATATTTTTATTTATTTTAAAAGAACATGAAAAACGAATATGAACATATTAAAATAGAAGATGTTCTCAATATTATATGCAGTTACATATTACTTTAATAAAGTACATAACGCCATTAATGATATCAGAAAATACAGCAACGAAAATGCGAGTGTTTCCACTATTCTGTCCAACCCCTGCATATACCCAAAAGTGTTTTAATACAGTTTAACCTTAAATATATATACAGGGTGGAGCAAAAGTCACGAGTCAAGGGAACCAGAAAGTATTGATTTTTTCCGTCTTACGGCCGCCACTATTTTTAAATAAAAATTACTACTGTTTTAGTTAAAAAATTTATAATATAATTTATAATTTTTTAGTTTAAAAATTTATAAATTTATAATTTAGCTATGATTACCCTTTTACTCCTGACTTTTACGCCACCCTGTATATACACTGTAGTTTCCAAACTTATTCTTCTACGACAAACTCCCCATCTTTTTCTCAATTTTATTAAGGAAGACTTAAAAAATTACATTAAAAATTATCACTGTTATACAGGGTGTTCATAAAGTCACGCAAATGAATATACAGGTACACTTCACCATATTCACTCGCTTGACTTTATCAACATCCTGTACAAAGAAGCGCAATTAATATTGGTAATGAGCTGTTTGAAGAAATATCTCGACATCCCTCGTGCACCGTGCACAATACTATCAGTGTTTCTTAGAAACTTTAATATTATGGAAATTATTTTACTAGGTATAAATCTCCGCCTTTTCCTCACGAGTGTAACTCACTTCTATATTAGCCATTGTGCGTTATTCTACCTGCAAAAAAAAAAAAAACGGTCCCAAAACAAGACATCAGTTTGAACATTTGTTTTAGTTTTTATGAATTAATTTTGTAAATTTCATTTAAAATAAATTTTCCTATCAGACCGGACTTATGGGACACCCTGTATATATATATATATATATATATATATATGAACATCACAGAAGATCATTTATGTATAAAATTACAAGCGACCCAAGACAGAGCAGAAGATGAAAAAAAAAACCCACGTCTGAGAAGGTGTCTCATATAAGCATCCTCGTTCGAAAACCCACAAAACTGATCGTCATTCCTTATCACTATTCCACGAATGTATGCGAAGAACATTCAAAGGTAATTTTCTCCATAATGAATGTCCTGCACCGATCGTTTAGTTAATTATGCATATGTGATACGACCGTGAATCTTAGTAAGATAAAAGTGGGTATTTTACAGTATTTTAAATGCTAAGAGAAAATTAATAAAGTTTTTATTAGTAGCGTCATAATCTGTTATTGTCTTCCTCTAACACACACACACACACACACACATACATACATATATATATATTAGACATTTGGTTCAGGGCAATGCCAGATGAGCCGTGTTTATATGGCTATGTGAAAGGAAGATATCAAGAAAGCAATTCTCTCTTACATTAAATCAGGTCTAGAAGCGACGCCACCAGTATGACGTCCGCGCGATGAGAAACCAAGAGTGGAACCCCTGACAGGTTAACCTTTTCATACCTGATTTTCGTTTACTTTTCATGTCACAAAAAATCACTTGTATTATATCTCTAGAATGACTAAAATCTCATAAAATTTGATGGTCTCATTTGCGCCCATACGGCATGAAAGGGTTAACAGGCTTATATATATATATATATATATAATATATATATATATATATATATATATATATATATATAAACTTATGTTATAGAGAGAGATATCTTGTGAAGTAACAACGATTAGCAGAACCTCAAAAGCCGTACCAATACCCTGTAATTTCTAAAGAAGGATACTCTACTCTATTTTGTCACGCAAAGGTTTGCTCGATTACATAAAAACCTAAAAAATAACTATTTCACGATGTTTTTCCTTTAATCATGATAGCGCCATTTTTGCTCGACATATTCTCGCAAAATCCATACTGACAAGGAGATATAATAATATTAAAGATGAGTAGAAACTGACACAGTGCTCAGGCCGAACGAATGCGACCCATTGCACTAATTCCTGCATTATTATTATTATTATTAACAGAACTCCATCGAGATTCGAACCCCCGAGTTTAGTGGCTTCATTTGGCTTATAGGGAAACTGGCGAATGAGCTACTGGCGTTAATCCAAATTCTGTCGCCAAGTAATTACGTAATCTATAAAAATTAAAAAAAAATATTATTAATTATTATTATTATTATTGTTATTATTATTTTTAGTAGTAGTAGTAGTAGTAGTAGTAGTAGTAGTAGTAGTAGTACAGCCCTTAATTGATTTCGCGCCATTTTTCATCTTACTCCATGATCAAAACTAGGATATTATTTTAAGTTTAACATGAATAACTCTCTCTGGTTCCTCATAATTAATATTATCTATTAATTAGGATTATCTGTTAATATTATCTATTAATTGTTAATTTACAGATTAACTTTTTCGTTGCCAGATAGATGATATCTATCCTATTATTCTCCCCAACGCCAAATTCATTAGAACTTTGGTACTGGGTGGTATTAAAATAGGCTTTACAGTCGCTGTACAGTCGCTGTACAGTCGCTTTACAGTCGTCTTACAGTCGTTGAACTGTTACTTAAACAAAAATAAGGTACTTGTGGGTTATCTGTCGCCACTTTTTAATATACCTATTGGTTATCTGTTTCCACTTTTTACTTGTGGGTCATTTATTTTTTAGTTAGGTTAGGTTAGGTTAGGTTAGTGTGTGGTTAGGTTAGGTTAGCCAACCTAGAGCAAACCAAGATCGGCGGCGAAGGAATAGTGGTTGAGATCGATGAGAGCCTGTTCACGAGGCGTAAAAACAATGCCGGACGCATTTTACCACAACAATGGATGTTCGGAGGAATTTGCCGTGAAACAAACGACTGCTTCATCGTTCAAGTTCCCAACCGCTCTGCTGCAACTCTCTTGGCTGCCATTGTGGAAAACATCGCCGAGGGTTCCATTATCTACTCCGACAGCTGGCGAGGATATAAGACCACCGACCTCCAGGAGGCTGGCTTCCAACATTTCAAGGTTAATCATCGATACAATTTCGTTGATGCAGATACCGGAGTCCACACTCAAAATATCGAACGCTTGTGGGATCAGCAAAGTGGAGGAACAAGCGTCACCGAGGAACGGCCCGACACCATCTTAAGACCTACCTGGCCGAGTTCATGTGGAGGAGCAAGCTACCCGCTAGTGTCGACCCATTCGACGGCATCCTGGAGGCCATCGCCGCGTTCATGCCACCCGAATAATATGATTAATGTTTGTTATTTTGAGAAATAAAAATAATTTAAGAAAAAAATAGTATATTTTAACCTAACCTAACCTAACCTAACCACACACTAACCTAACCTAACCTAACCTAACTAAAAAATAAATGACCCACAAGTAAAAAGTGGAAACAGATAACCAATAGGTATATTAAAAAGTGGCGACAGATAACCCACAAGTACCAAAAATAATAATTAAGTAACTATGAATTTAGGTAAATACACTCAAAGAATTGACGTTGTACTTAAGTTCTTGCTTAAGTACTATAAATGTACTTAAATTACAAATGTACTTAAATTTCAAGTGTACTTAATTAGAAACGACAAAGATTAACGGTGCACCGAAGGCGTTACATGAACAAAATCGAATTTTATAATGTCAACGTTTGACTTTACGCGAGTATATAGATTTCACATTTGAAGCTAATTTCTGACCTAACCTAATCTAGCGTAACCTAACCGTGCATAATGTAACCTAACCTAACCCAATTGAACCTAACCTGACCTAATTTATACTAACTTTTTTTAGTATCGACATTATGCGTGTCAACATTGGGCAAATCAACTATGTTCCTTTACCTGTACAAAAGAATTATAAATTTAAACGTATTGAGCCATAGTTAACTACAATTTCAATGAGCCCAGTAAAGCCTAAAGCTTAAAAGCCAAATTAAATAAAAGATGAATAGTTCAGCTCTTCGCAATTATTTGTCATTGTAAATTGTAAAACCAATTTATTTATTTTTTTATTAATAATAAAGGTAATTCAATTCAATTCAATTCAATTCAATTCAAATATGAAATATGTGAATGCAAAAAACTTCACTTTTTTCTACGTGAAGGTCAAAATATGATAATAGACAGTTTATTTCCACAACAGTGGGCATCGAAACTGTTGTGGAAATAAACTCTCTCTATTAGAGTGGGTTTTAATTATCATATGAAATATATGATTTAGCTATATAATAGAGGTACTGTACTTTAGTAGGTGTACTGTACTACATATTCCACAAAGGTAATACTAAAGTACTTATGTATACATAATTTAATAATAATAATTATCAGTCAGGAGGGACCAGAAACTGATACAACGCTCAGGCCAACGTGTTCATTGCGTTAACTCTCGGATTATTATTACCACCACCACCACCGGAATTCAAATCCTCGACCTCAGGGTCCTCACTTCCCGGGAAAGGGCGTTACCTACTGAGCCACGAGAGCTGATAACGTATGTACACAGTGTCGTGTCTCACCAACTTGCTCGAGTTTTTCCACGTCATGTTGAGTGAGTACGATAAGAGTAGGGCGATTGATATACTTTATCTCGACTTTCAGAAAGCCTTTGATAAGGTACCTCACCGCCGGCTAATGGCGAAAGTGCGCGCGCTGGGTATCGGTGGGGAAATAGGTAGGTGGATTGAAAACTGGCTAAGGAATAGGCGGCAGAGGGTGGTAATTAAAGGGGCTAGTTCGGGTTGGGCCTCGGTCACTAGTGGGGTTCCTCAGGGTTCCGTTTGGGGCCATTGTTGTTTACCATTTACATAAATGATATCGACGGTGGCATCGTCAGTCGGATCGCCAAATTCGCTGATGACACCAAGCTTGGGGCCAATGTTGGGACGCCCGAAGCGATCGAGGAACTGCGTGCGGACCTAGGTAGGATAGGAGAGTGGTCCGAAAAATGGCAAATGCCGTTTAACTTGGGTAAATGCAAAGTGATGAACATTGGCTACGCCAATCCCAAGTCGGACTACTCGATGTTGGGCAGTAATATCGAGGTGACTGATTTAGAAAAGGACTTGGGTGTGCTAATTAGCAGCGACCTTAAGTTTACGAAACAGTGTGTAGAGATGGAAAAGAAAGCCCAGAAACTATTGGGTTATATCAGGAGGCAATTTCAGTTTCGGAACAAGGAGATTGTGCTCTCACTGTACAATTCCCTTGTTCGGCCGTACCTGGAGTATGCTGTGCAGTCTGGTCGCCCACCCTCAGGAAAGATATTGAGAGGCTGGAGCGAGTGCAGGCGAGGGCCACAAAGTTAATCCCTTCCGTTAGGCATATGGGCTACAATCGACGGTTACGCGCCTGAACTTGTTTCGCTTGAAACTCGGAGGCTGCGCGGTCAACTGATCGAGGTTTTCAAGCTCTTACGAGGGTTCAACGATGTCGATTTTAGAAGTATGTTTAGTTTAAATGATAACCAACTCGCACAATGTTGGAAGTTGGATTTGAAACGGTTTAGGACTAGTGTGTGTGGGAATTACGTTACGTATAAGATCTGTGACACATGGAACAGGTTACCTTCGGAAGTTGTGAACAGTTCCTCTGTGGATCAGTTCAAGAAAAGGTTAGACGAAATCTTGCACACTATTTGAGTGTGTAAAGACATTTAGGACCTCAGTCTGCGGAAATTTCTTTTTCCTATAAAATAGTTAATATCTGGAACCAACTTCCCTCAGAGGATGTTTCCAGTCAAAGTGTAAATCTGTTTAAAATAGGCTAGACAAAGTACAGAACACACTCATAGTTTAAGATTAAAACCTCAGAAAACTCTGCAAGAGTTCGCTTGCTCGGTGTCTCTGTGAGCAAGCTAAATATAGAGCTATTTATATTCTCCACTTTCCTGTAAAATTTCCTTGGCTACTTTTCCAGGGTCAAGGTATTTTCTTCAACCTTTTTCCGTACCTGCCTCTGGCAGGGAGGGAGCGGAGGGTGGGAGAGAGCCTTCTACTTTTCTATCCAGTTTTCTACTACTGCTAGCATAGTTGAAAGACAAAATTTTCCCTGGCACCCGTTGCCATTGGTACCTCCTCGGTATGGGCCGCAAGGCCTTTGAGGTACTTCTTTTCCTTGTAACTCCTTGTAACTCTCTCTCTCTCTCTCTCTCTCTCTCTCTCTCTCTCTCTCTTTCTCTCTCTCCTCTTATATATATACTGTATACATATATATCGTTGGTGTTTTGGTTAGCATCGCTAAGTACGAATCCATCGCCCCGGATTCGATTTCCGGCGAAGGCAGGGGGCACGCAATTTAATCAGGTGTTCATCCTTTCATAGTGTAGGTTGGTAGATAAATGGGGACCACAAAAAACCTTAAATGAGGAGAGATACTACAGAGGGTGGGGGGGGTCGAACACAGAACGATTTTGAACATTTGTTAAAAAACACCAACAATATACAACTTGCGATTAAGTATATGGAAATTAAAGTTTTAAACTGGCCATATGTAATCAATGTCCCGCTGGGGTCATTTTCTCAATTATGACTGGACGCTACGCTGAATATTAGTTAAACAAACCGGATAAAGCTCTCCAAAATGATAATTTAATATGAATTAAAACCACTTTAAATTTAGATATTTCCCTAAAAGCTACTTAAAAATTAGCCTCGAAATGGAAATGATAAATTTAAAAGAAAAAAAAGGTTAATTTTGGAGCTTTAAAATATGAAAGAATTCATCACAGTGTGAAGTAAAAAGGGAGATCCAAAAATTTTTGCAGAGTTCTTGCGTCAAAGAAAGTTTGGTTTGCTAATATCAAGTCTGTTTTTATTTCCAGGATTTCATATGTCGTTAACTTTTAATTAGTTTTCTTCGAGACACGTAAGCTTTCGGAAAAAGAAAAATAATTCGCCAAAAAACGTAAAATTTTTATAGAACATAAAAAAATTACTAATTAGTAATGATTTTTTTTTTTTTTTTAAATTTATTAGTGTCACCAAAATGAATAAAATATCCCCAAAAGTAATATAACCAATTAGCAATTTTTATGTTTTTAGGAGTTTACGTTTATAGGCGAATTTTTTTCTGAAACTGCGCAATATATATATTTTAAAGAGTGATTTAACATTTTTCTAAGTGAACATATAAAATGATATAGTAGGCTACTGTTCCAGGTAATTATTTCGTTATTTTAAGCATTTAGTATGATATAGACGTCTAGCCCTTGGCCCCGCCTTCCTACATAAGAAAAAAGACAATAATTAATTTCCTCCCTTTGAAGTATGACACGTATGTACAAAGGGAGAGAGAGAGAGAGAGAGAGAGAGAGAGAGAGAGAGAGAGAGAGAGAGAGAGAGAGAGAGAAAATTAAATCTCATGAAAAATTTGAAGTTTGCAACACTATTTATGATCATAAAGATAAATTTAAATGGTAAATAATCAAAACTGTATTGAGTGTTTAGTATTTATGTCATAAAGTCCATTTCGATCGTAACATACGTTAAATCACGATTTATTTAATTAACATTTATTTATTTCAATGAATTGGAAATCAAAACTAATTCAATTAAGAAAGTAAATGTTAATCACTGTATTTAACTTATGGGAATTCTCCGCGGAGTCAAAACCTCTGAATAGCTATGTTGAATGTTATGTGGGAAGCCATTCTCTTATCCATATCTACCATTCTCGTTTTCTTTATCTCCCTCCTATTTTCTTTTTCGTCAATGTAAGGAGATCTACTTACAATGAGGGCTAGTTGGGATTGATAAAAGTAATAATGTTCTCTTTCGCCTATAAATGCAGTAGGAGGCGCTGGTCGGGTCTGGTTCCAGGGTACTAAAAGTGCTCAGATGATACCCTATTGGTTAGAAACGGGAAGTTCGATGGGAACTCTCAGCAGGCAAAACTTCCGAATAGTCGCTTTCAATTTCAGGGATGCTATTTGAAGACACAGTGTAAGATTGCTAGTACTGTTGAAGAAATTCGTAGTATATTTAAGTTAGCTAGCTACAGAAAGTAACAGAATATTTTCATAGTTTTAAAATATTGAGTAAAATTTTGTAAAAAAACGAAAAAAACATGATATATACAATGTCGGGGAAATTCTTAAATTAGGGAGTGCTGGCCAGCTGGAAGTGCCAATGTATCAGTGTTTCTTTACCTAAGTAAGTTCAGTGCGAAGGATGGCAATATAAATAATTAATTTCCTAAAAGTCAGTCTCACAGCACGGTGGCGTTTGACATTCATGGAATTGTAGTGTATTGGGTATTTTAAAGAAGATAATAATGTCTAATAGGAATTAATGTTTTGTTTACGAGAATTTAATAATATTTTGCTTAATAAAGAAGAAAATAATATTTAATACGAAATTAATAATGGTTTGTTTGAAATTAAGAATATAAAGTGCTAGTTGGCAACACATGAAATGTGCAGACTCAGAAAGCCCAAAAACGGCAGTCTTTGGGTGGGATGTGTCCTGGTTAGGTGGTTTTTCGTATTAAAATGTTATTGTTTATTTAAAATATTAATTATGTCTCTCTTCGCGATTAAATGTTAACGCTAATTCCGCACTCGCGTTACTCCGTTTATCCAAATGTTTCGGTATAATTAAAAAGTTAGTAAACGGTAAATAAAAGCGTGTAATTATCCCCGGTCCACTTTCATTGTTCGAAAGTTTAATGGCGGCCACGTCTACCCGTCTGCCCGTGGTTATAAAATACAGTAAAGCGAGTATAAAGAAAAGAAAAAGCAATGATAAGAGGAAAGTAGTAAAATAAAGTAAATAACGAATAAAACAATGAATTGAATGAGGTACACGACAGAATATATGATGCGACAATGAAATTATGACTTCTTGTATATAATATATAGAGGGTCCTATATATATACTATATACTGTGTGTATACTATATATATTTAAAAAAACATAGAGTAAATTAGACTAAGTTGTTTAGTGTTTCATGCTATGCTTATTTTCCACTGTCCTCCAGTAAGTAATTGCGTGCACGAGAATGTAGAAATGTATACGCAAGTGAATGGTGTAAATGAAGTGTAAAGCAATTCGTTTCATTATACTTTCTCCTATTTTCCTATAAATCTTCTTTCACAATTATTTTCTGTCAGCAGTGGTTGGAAGAGGAGAAGAAGGAGGAGGAGGAGGAGGTGGGAAACCCTTGTTTATCTTATACTTTTCTTCTGCTATTCCTGCTATTCTCTATTCTGCTATTCTTTACACATCTATAAATGTAAACATGATATCAGTTTTCAATATTTTTATTTCTTCTTTGTTTCTTTTTCCTCTGTTTCTTTTTCGGGCTAGCCTAGAATGGATCGTAGGGTCTTTGTTAGCCCGCAACTCTATAACTCTGTAACTCTGTAATTGTAACTTTGTAACTCTGTAACTCTGTAACTCTGTAGCTCTCTCTTTCTCTGTAAAACAGCACTTTTTCATTATTTCATTTTTCATCATTAGATGTTCATTTAGTCCCAAATTAAATCACTCTTCACAATATATATAATATATATATATATATATATATATATATATATATATTCAATCGTATTCATTTCAATCAATTTACGTCCAAATGCCATTGTGAGGCACAAAGACACCAAGCCGTGCACTGTCTGAAATTTCTATAGGTATTAAATTTTAAATTTTAATAAATAAAACATTAAAAAAAAAAAGAAAAAATTATGAGCATTTTAATTGGATTAAAATGAATGAATGGATGGATGAAATTTTTATAATCCAGTGAATTTCTAATCAGTTCGTATTTAATAAAGATATGAATTATCGAAATTTTCTGTAATAGTTGGACAGTTTTATTTTTCATAGACTATCTATCGGTTTCAGATACTTATTTCTGGCGATGAGGAAGCTTTTACTACTAATTTCAAATGGGAATGATGGCGTTTAAGTTCATTTTAAAGATGAGTGGAAGCCATTTGAGTAATTAAAGTAACTCTTGTAAGAAGCCAGTCTCCGTAGCTCAGTAGGTAACACCTTTTCCTATTAGCAAAAAAATACTGAGGTCGGGAATTCGAACTCCGGTGATGTTGTTAATAATAATAATACAGGAGTTAGAGCAATGGGCCTCATTAGTTGGCCTGAGCACTGTGACAGTTTCTGTCCCCCCCTGACTGATTATTATCTTAGAAGAATTATTATGTTCTTCCCTAATTCAATGTAAAGAAAATTATAATTAATTTACACTCAAAATATAACCTTCTAAATTTAGAAGTTATAACTTCTTTTTGCGAAGCTTTTTCCTTCTTTTGGGCATCAAAGCTTTTTGTCAGATGATATAATAACATCTTTTAATGATACAGACCTTTAAATAGAAGAAATTAGGATCATATGTAGAATTCGGACCCCTACCAAGGTTGGGGTCTGAATTCTACATTAGCGGAAGGTTGGGGTCTGTATTCTCCATTTGGCTTGTTTAAGCTACTCTTTAACTATTTGAGTTTCTACATTTGCCTTAACATCCGAGGCCATGTTTAAGCTAAGCTTTAACTATTCGAGTCAGTTTTAGCCTTCTTTAGTTAGCTTTATAAGGCTAACTAACGAAAATATCATGACCTAACCTAACCAATCGTCAAGGGCGTACAGTTAACCTAACGATTGGTTAGGTTAGGTTGTGATATTTTCGTTAGTTAGCCTTATAAAGCTAACTAAAGAAGGCTGGGGTCCGAATTCTACATTTGATATAAGATTTTACAATTGTGTGATTTTAATGGTTTTTATTTGTGATAATATTAATAAAATTTTCTATGAACCTTTAAATTGTTTATTGATGTCCTTATACGATTCGTTTGGGGTCTGGCTTCTATAATCTATACATTAGGGGAAAGTTGGGGTCTGGATTCTACATTAGGGGAAAGTTGGGGTCTGGATTCTACATTAGGGGAAAGTTGGGGTCTGTATTCTCCATTAGGGTTACCTAGGGTCCGAATTCTACATATGATCCAGAAATTATCTTCAAAACTTCTTTTTGGAGTGATTTGAGACAACAGAAGATAAAATTTCTTTGTATAGAAGGTTGCGAAAATTCTTTGTTTTCCGTGCACGAGTTCTATTCACTCTTAACCCTTTGACCACCGATATACGTTTCTTTGAACTTTCTTTGAACTTTCTTTGAACTTTATTGTTATTTACAATTAGATATGTTAGTAACTATAGTCACTTAAATGACCTATTTTGGGGTTAATTTTCCGACAATTAAACGATACTTATATAAACACGTAGATGTATTTGTAGAAACGTTGCATCATTGTACAATTTATATTATTATTTCCATTGGGGCAAATATGCAAATATGAGAGCTATTGAAGAATAGGGACCCCAGCCTTCTTTAGTTAGCTTTATAAGGCTAACTAACGAAAATATCATGACCTAACCTAACCAATCGTCAAGGGCGTACAGTTAACCTAACGATTGGTTAGGTTAGGTCGTGATATTTTCGTTAGTTAGCCTTATAAGCCTAACTAAAGAAGGCTGGGGTCCCTATTCTTCAATAGCTCCCAAATATGTCCCTTGGTCCTCAAAGAGTTAAAACAGTTTCTTCAATAATCCTGTAATCTAATCACTAATCTAATTCACTGAGCTTTTAGCAGTTGTTATTGTTATTGTTTGTATTTATCTTCTACCTGAAGAATTTAGTGGAATGTAATGTATTATTATGTATTAAATAATAGAAAGCTTTAGTGAAATTTCCATTTAATCAGTATATTAAATCAATTTTTATATATATATATATATATATATATATATATTATGGACAAAACCCGGCAGTTCGATAATGCGCGCTTTGTCTGGATACACCGCGCATTGTCCTCCTCATTTGACAGAGTCCGAAGTACATAATTATTTTATATATATAACCTAATTATATATGTAACCTAACCTTACTTAACCTAACCTAACCTTGCTTAATCTAACCTAACCTTACTTAATCTAACCTAACCTAATACAGTTGAACACTCCGCACGTTGTCCAGCTGGGTGGGGCTCGTCAAAGTCTGAACTATTTATATATTTCGGACTCTCTTAAATGAGGGAGGACAATGCGCAGTGTCCAGACAAAGCGCGTATTGTCCAACTACCGGGCTTTGTCCGTGACGTATATATATATATATATATATATATACATATATATATATATATATTATACTGTAAATATAAGTAAATTAATTAAAAACACTTGTTCTAAAAGTAGTATGTGCATAGTCGAATTTTATGTAAAGCGCAAAAAATTAAGTCCTATAATCCTATAAAATTAAGTCCTACAGTATAATCCTGAAACATTTCAGGAATGCTGTAACGTGAGGAATGATGTTAACGTATTCGAACCAGACCAATAAAATCAAACTGAACCAAAATCGAATCAAAACACAGGGATAAAATTAACAATTGCAACTAAATAACAAATTGAATTTCATTTATCAACAATTATAATTAATTAAGAGATAGAAATGGAGAAAGTAGTAAAGTGTGAAACTAGGAACTAGTACTAGTCGATCCCTCGTTAAGTGGTTTCAGATCACTTCATCCAGAACCTCAGGAGCGCTGACTTTGAAACCACGCTACGTAGCGGATTCGAGTCCCACTAGCTCCTAGTTTTCAACTTTAATGCCTTTTGCCTTTCCATCGTATTGAAGTGCGGTTATTGCACTTAAAGTGCATTTATATAATTAATAGTTTTGGTCAACTGTTTTTTTTTATTACGATACCGCAGAAGCTAACCCCCTCCATTTTTACATGAAACAGTGGTCTTCATATATTTATCGACCACTTAAATTTCAATCTGATATATTTCAATGGTTAATTCAACTTACCACTTTCTTGAGAATATCGTCTGGCACGTTTCTCGGATTCTTGCAGATGGAATAGACGGAGGAGTGACTGAAGAGGACTGGCGACCTTGAGATCTGCAGTGTGGCCCTCATCGTAGCTTGGGACACGTGGCTCAAATCTACCACGAGTCCTAATCGGTTCATTTCTCGCACAACTGTCTACGAAGATGAATAATGGCGATCAGTCTACCTTCATTTAAAAATAATATAAACTGAGATTTAGAGTATCTATTATTGTCATTTATTATAAAATAACTAAAGAAATTTTAGGCATAATTGCTGTTAGATGAAACTAAGTTGTTAAAAGTCTTCCTGTGAACAGAAATGAAATAGTCTGGATGATGTACGATTCGGGAATACTTCGGGAATGTAAATAGAACAAGACCAGTGATGTTATCAAGACCACCATGGCCGAGACGAGATGATACAGTACGATACAAATATAAAGCACTACCAGCGCCCGTAACTCATTCGGTAACACCCTTTCCTTATAGGTGAAGTAAAAATACTGACGTCGGGGTTTAACCCCGACTGACACCGGTTAATAGTAATCCAGGAGTTACCGCGATGCGCCGCGTTAGTTTGGCCTCAGCGCTGAGGTAGTTTCTGAACCTCCTGATTGATTATTTATTAATATAACACACTCTTAACTAAGAAATGGTAAGCAGCAATATGTATTATCAATTCTGTCGTAAAGAACTTTATGTTTTGAGTTAAAATAACGAGTTGTAAATGATATTATACTTTAATTACAGTAAATACACACACGAATGAGAAGTCAACATCAAATGTAAATGTACTCCAATTAAAACCAACTGAAGCAAGTTATTCCAAATCAATAAAAAGAAAAATAAACAAAAAGCAATTTATTCCAAACCAAACCAAACAAAAACCAACTGAAGCAAGTTATTCCAAACCAATAAAAACTAAAACAAACAAAAATTTTAGATCTGAACTTTATCTTTTA
Organism: Bathynomus jamesi; assembly: GCA_023014485.1. Lineage (NCBI taxonomy): Eukaryota > Metazoa > Arthropoda > Malacostraca > Isopoda > Cirolanidae > Bathynomus > Bathynomus jamesi. The sequence continues at coordinate 252,364 of JAJOZX010000609.1, forward strand.
ATAAAAAGAAAACCAATAAATTAATTTTGCTGATGAAAATATAAACAATATTGGTTTTTACTTTTGGTGAAATCAAAACTGATTAATTTGAAGCTGTGAATCAATCTAACGTCCAGAAACTGATAACGCATTTTTACAGTTCATTTAGCTTGAAATCACGTTCGTCTTTCTTTGAAATATGAACACAGATGTACTAATGTGCGAAATGAGCTACACGAGCAATGGCAGAAATCAGTTTAGCTACACGTTGAATGAATTTTTTTATTACTCTCATATATATATATATATATATTTTTTTTTTATTGGGGTTGTTTAACCTCCTTCGCAACATCTAAGGTCATATGACGGAAGGGACCTACAGCTTTACGTGGGATCCGAACCACGGGTCGCTACATAATCTAGGCGCGGAGGACGGTCTCCCATCCAACTACTACTCAGACCCAATGTCGCTTAACTTCGCTGATCTCCGGGAAGCGGTGTTGTCTAGAAATAAAAATTCTAAAAAGCAAAAAAAAAAAAAAAAAAATTGTTTATGATTTACTTTTTTTATTTTATTTTATTACTGTCACCAAAAAGAATAAATATCCAAAGAAAAATAAAATATTGACAATTAGTAATTTTTAATGTTTTTTAGAAATTTTATTTTTAGGCAAACTGTTTTCCGAGACTGGATTTTAAGTGCTAAGAGTATAAATCGACAAAAATTTTATATGTATAACTTAGTCTTAATAGTCCTATAAGTCCTGTAGTCCGATAGTCCTATAAGTCCTGTAGTCCTAGTAGCCCTATAAATCCTGTAGTCCAATAGCCCTATAAGTCCTGTAGTCCTAGTAGCCCTATAAGTCCTGTAGTCCAATAATCCTATAAGTCCAGTAGTCCCAGTAGTCCTATAATCCTATAAGTCCTATAGTCCTATAAGTTCTGTATTCCTATAAGACCGAATTTAGAGTATAGGGCCTCTATGTTTTGACAAAAGAGAGCGTGGGAATAAATTTAGATTTTTTTTGGCTATTATTTTTATCCCTTTGTTTAAAAAACTTTTCACGAATCAACCAACCAACTTCGTCCATTTCGGATGATGCCCCCTTCTTGCTGAGACTCGTACAAAGTGAAATCAACCAACCAACCAACCAAATAATCGGACGCCTATGAACTAAAATGTAGGCTTAAGAAGGGCATCTACCCAGCAGAAAAAAACTAATTTTATACTTAAAATTTTTAACAATAAAAAAATAGAAATAATTTTAATAAAAATGTTTTTTATTGTTAATTAATAATAAGAAAAAATAAACACATATATATATTATATATATATATATATATGTAAAGAACGACGCTTTGTATAGGAGAATTAGCCGCGCAAGATGAGAGCGAAAGAACGAAACAAATCAAAAAATGAGGTAACCACCCGGGAATCGAACCCGGGATCTTCCGATTGCCGGTCAGATATGATAACCATTACACCACGGGCCTCACTCAAACAAATGTCGTAATTCCTCTACATACGCGCAGAAACCAATGCCCCAAAGGGGCACCCCTCGCATGCCGTAACATTATATACATTATAACTGCAAACACGCAGTATAATTAACGTAAAGAACGACGCTTTGTATATGAGAATTATCCGCGCAAGATGAGAGCGAAAGAACGAAACAAATTAAAAAATGAGGTAACCACCCGGGAATCGAACCCGGGATCTTCCGATTGCCGGTCAGATATGATAACCATTACACCACGGGCCTCACTCAAACAAATGTCGTAATTCCTCTACATCTGCGCGTATGTAGAGGAATTACGACATTTGTTTGAGTGAGGCCCGTGATGTAATGGTTATCATATCTGACCGGCAATCGGAAGATCCCGGGTTCGATTCCCGGGTGGTTACCTCATTTTTTCATTTGTTTCGTTCTTTCGCTCTCATCTTGCGCGGATAATTCTCCTATACAAAGCGTCGTTCGTTACGTTAATTATACTGCGTGTTTGCAGTTATAATGTATGTATATATATATATATATATATAATATATATATATATATATATATATATATATATATATAAGAATTTTAGTTTCATAAAATAACGCTCAATGGTCCTCAAATTCTTTTTTCATTACTGTCTGGTAATGTGGTCCATATGTCAAATCCATATTAGGGGCATCATCAGTCACTTTTGAAAAGCTTGAGTGTCTATATTCAGTTGTAAAGTAAGTAAATTAATGCGTATAAACTTCACAAAATTTTACACCACGGGGAAAAAATATATATATATATATACACAGTGTGTTCAGGAAGTCCTTGGCAATTCGACAAAGTATGCACCCAAACATAAAATTGTCAGGGATTTCATGGACACACTGTGTATATATATATATATATATATATATATATATATATATATATGTGTGTGTGTGTGTGTGTATATATATATACACTGCCATTTATTTACAGCTATGTTACTTATACTAAGTAGCGGGAGTAGTAGCAGTACCGTTTTGTCGAAACATCTAAAAGTATATTTGCTTCAGTAAAGCTGATACAAAGAAATTTTTAGCATACACACACACACACACACACACACACACACACACACACACCACAAAACATTCGGATCAATCCCAGAATAGGCACCTGAAATCATTTTTAGGTGCTTAATCTGGGATTTAGGCAAAACACAGGTGCTTAATCTGTTATTGAGGAGAAAAAAATATAAACAGTTTTGAGATATAATTTCATTGTTTTTATCAATATTTGAAAAAATCAACTCTAACCTAACCTAACCTAACCTAACCTAACCTAATCTTTTGCTATATATATACCAATTTATGTCGCAAGATAGATTTGCTTCAGATGGATTCAGAAACATTCGGGTTCATATTGCAGGAATTTATATCTAAAATTTTTCTTTATTCATTAAACCACTTTAAACCTTTTATAACTTTGCCTTTATTACATTTGTAATAAACTTTGTATAAACAACAAATTTTGTAATCATCAGGTTTTTTTTATTTAATTCCTTGCAAGGTGCCTATTCTGGGATTGAGGTTGAAGGCAGGTGCTTCATCTGGGATTGAGGTACATCAGGTGCCTATTCTGGGATTGACCCAAACATTCTTCCTTGATGCCTTTTCAAGAGTTCCTTTCAAAGACTTTTAAGATTATCCCTTATTATATTAAATTTAATACTACTTTTATAATGCTTTTCCGATTTAAAAGACACCAAACTCTCGTAATTCGTAATAAAATTAAACACTGCGGGCGTTAACAGCAAACATAATTTTTTTATATTCTCAAAATACGTGTATGGTTTTTTTTCATTATCCAAGATGATGTTTTAGTTTTCAAGGAAAAAGTAATTTTGTTAAAGGCTTTTCAAGGTTTTGAGAGTTTTTAAGTAATCGTTCAAGACGTAATGTTGATGATCAGGTGCGGATACAGGGGAGGGGGGAGCCGCGGGGGTTTAATTCTGAATGATATCTCGTATTCTAATAATTAGTCAATTTTTATATTATTGTATAATATTGTATAATATTATATAATATTGTATTATGTAATATTATATTATATAATATTGTATAATATTATACAATATTGGGTTGGTATTATTTACATGACACCGGCATGATAAATTCTAAATCCCCCCCCCCCCCGCGCATCCTTCTTTTGTATTACAATATTTTGTGGAAAGTGACTGAATACTGATCGTGTTACCCCTCCCTTTCTAGTACCCCTTTTTCTAACCGTTAGGCGTACGATTGGTTAGGTTAGGTTTGATTATACTGTAGATTAGATTAATCTGAGAGGTTTGCGATATGTGAAATACAATTAGAATATGTTATCTTCAGAGTATCTGGGTAAACAACGTTTGCTTGCAACGTAATGTCTATCCAGCGTCCGTAATTCACTAGGTAACACCATTTTCCTATAAGGGAAATGAAGACAATGAGGTCGGGGATTCGAACTCCGTTAATCCTGGTAATAATAACACAAGAGTTAGGGCAATGGGCCGCATTAGTTGGCCTGAGCGCTGTGCCTGTTTCTGACCCTCCTAAATGAGTATTATTAACTTAAAGTCTACCCTGCACAAAAGTCGACTTGCATAATGTCGACGGTGATCTTGCGAAAGTCGAATATATTTGCGTGAGTTACTTATACAAAATTTCTGATTTTCAATAAAAATCTAACCAGACTTAACTTGGCCTAATCTACCCTAACCTAACCTAAGCTAACCTGACCTAATTAAAAACTAATTCAACAAAAATTAAACTGACACGCAATAAGGTTGAACTTTTCGAAATTATATCGACATGTTTAGAAATTTTGGTGTCGACACATGTTCACAATGCTCAGAGCGACTTTGTTCCTCTCTACCTCAATTAATAATAAAGGAACAGACATTTCGCAAATTACTGAATATTTCCATTCCGAATACAAAGGTCTGTAACTAAACAGACTCGGAGATAAAGACATACATTTCACTTGTTTGTTTTCAACTAGAAAGAGAGAGAGAGAGAGAGAGAGAGAGAGAGAGAGAGAGAGAGAGAGAGAGATTCATTAACTTAGTAGAATACAGCGTCTTAATTCCGACTATGAATTAAGTTTGAAAATATTGTAAGTTGAGAAATATATATTAGCGATAACAGAAATAATCTAAACAAACTCTTCAAAGGTCAACAGCAAAATATATATATATATATATGGAATATCATGCATGAACACGCCCAATTTTGCAGTATGCAAATTCGTGCGTGTTTATGCATGATATTGCATTTATGGCACCCATCGTTGCGTCAGATAATTTCAATGAAATACTGGTCATTACCTCGAGTGCGGGAGGGTTACCACGAAAAATGCCTCTGAATGTGAAAGCGTTATGCGTTTCCTTAATTGTTTAAATGTCTAGTAGGTTGTGTTAACTTTTATCCCGTCGTAGTGGAGCAGCTAGCTAGTGCCCGCACCTTCTATTCAAGAGGTGGTGGATCCGAACCCTGGTGATGGGCAATTTTTCCATTATATATATATATATATAATAATATATATATATATATATAGTATATACACAAGAGGGTAATTCAATAAGTATCCGCACTTTTTATTTTCACAACTGATATATTATAAACACATCACTTCTCAACATAGTCTCCCTGTTTCTCAATACACTTAGTCCAGCGATCTACAAGCTTCCTAATACCATCACAAAAGAATGTTTTTGGCTGTGTGCATAGCCAGTCATGCACCGCCTCCTTCAGCTCATCAGTTCCACGCTATCCTTGAACATTATCTAGAGCGTGGAACTACAGTAACAAGTGCATCGTATTCTGACATGCTTCGGAACGAGTTTAAGCAAGCAATTCGCACAAACCGGAGAGGGAGATTGTCGGAAGGTGTTATTCTGTTACACGACAATGCGCGCCCTCATACCGCTGCACAGACTAGAAAATGCCTTCAAGAACTTAAATTTGAAGTTCTAGACCATCCAGCCTACAGTCCAGACCTGGCACCTTCGGATTTTTACGTGTTTGGACCACTAAAAGACGCTTTGAGAGGTCAGCGATTCCAAGGCGATGATGAGCTGAAGGAGGCGGTGCATGACTGGCTACGCACACAGCCAAAAACATTCTTTTGTGATGGCATTAGGAAGCTTGTAGATCGCTGGACTAAATGTATTGAAAAACAGGAAGACTATGTTGAGAAGTGATGTGTTTATAATCTATCAGATGTGAAAATAAAATTGTGAAAATAAAAAGTGCGGATACTTATTGAATTACCCTCGTATATATGTATAAAGTTTCACAGAGACCAGGTTTGTGAAACTTGTTTTTTTTCTGCATGACATTTCTCGTGCTCATCTTCTCATATGAAAATAGACAGTGATTAAAGTTGTCGAAACAGTGTCCTATAGTACCATCAAAAGTGTAAATAGACGAACGTTACATTCTGACAATCTTGTTCAGTTTACGTGAACTATTTTTTAACCAAAATTTACTTATCATAATTTTACTTCAATTTCTCTTGTGATTTCTGGCACTCCCTTTCAAAGACCGGAGGTACACTGGCACAGAACGGCAGATGACCTTGAAAAGAGCTAAGTAATAACGAACAAACGAACGCGCCGCACCTCCTCTGAGAGCTGACACGAGAAATTAACAACTACAAATTCATTTAACATAATTTAACAGTTAAAGCAAGAGAGCGATTTAATAAGTGATATAACACTTCATCATTCATCATTTATCGTGTTAGCAGACGTATTGTACACAATAGCAAAATGGTGAATGAAAATAACTCGGACCAACAAACGCAAGAATTTCCCCAGCTCCCTCAGTCGAAGAAGGGAGGGAGGGAGGAGGACATCCCTTAAGGCAGTGGTCCGCAACCTGGCAACCGTGAATAAGTTTCAGGGGTCCGCGGAAGACAACTGGCATATTTTAATTCGCACAAAATTAGAATATACAAATTATTTTCGCTAAGGGGTCCTCAAAAATAATCCATATTCTTCTATGGGTCCACAAGTGAGAATAAGGTTGCGGACCTCTACTACCTTAAGGAAAGAGTTGAAAAATTTTGCTCACACCGACGCCAAACAACTGAAGGGGTATTCTGTAAGGTCTTTCATGGCTTCATAATTCTTCTTCTTCCCGTAATACATGGCGGAGTTGGACTTAAAAGACGCTAAGATAAATAAATTAAAACGAGAAACAAAAGACTAACAAACAGAAACAACTGTCCTAAAACAACACATCAGTACCCTGAATGAGAAAATATCTACACTGAAAAAAAATTGTTGTAGACCAGAAGGAATGAAAACTCGAAACTCTACAATGAACAAAGACAAGATATCCATAAAGATTATCTTCTTCCTCGCGAAAACCCGGTGACCTAGAGGGAAGCCAAAGCGAAAATGTTAATATAATAGTTATAGAACGGATAAGTGATAAACCTCGCTCGAACATCCCTCAAAACATCATCAGTCAGTTATCGAGTGGGAAGATTCAGCAATGATGGTAATAAAAGACTAAGTAAATTTAAACTTTGTGATCCCCACTGGAAGCCTGAAACCGGGTTCGATTTTTGGGAGGTGCCTCATTTTTCATTGCTCGTTTCCACTCCTCCTCTTGTGCGGACACTCTTCTAAACAAGCGTCGTTCTTTGCATTAATTATACTGTGTCGTTTGCAGTTAAAAGATGTATATATTTGTGTGTGTGTGTGTGTTTTGTGTGTGTGTGTGTGTGTGTGTGTATTGCAACGTGTAAATGTTACAATGTCACTAAACAAGAAATCACAGTTCCTTTTTAAAAAATTAAGGTCATTATATATGCAAAATTCAGTCTTAATTAAATTGGATGCAAGCACAAGTTGCATAAATTATAATTTGTAAGCTTCCATTATATTACGCCGTGTATATATAATGTGATGCATTTACCTGTATTTCCATTACTTAAAGAATTTATCATTTTCATTTGTAATAATAGAAATTAATTATTATTGGTATTTCATCGTGTATTATTTACCGCGTCTGTTTTTCCTATTACAGTCTAACCCTCCTAATATCACCTCGGTTAATACCACAACCCTGTTATTATCACTGTTTTTCAAAAATCAGTGACCCATTGCTATACGTTGCATTATAAATTTCTTGCTTAATATCACTTCGGTTTATATCACGAACCCTTTTATTGTCACGTCTTGGCACGTGCAGATTGTAATGTATGATGCTGTATTATCATGATTATCGTGATTCTCAAGAGGAAGAAGATGTAGACGATGTGAATGGAGAAGAAACATCCGTATGTTGTGTGACGTCGTCGGAAGCTTTGAACTGTATAACGAAGCTGAAATATTTTATAGCACAAAATGACAATATTATTATTTGCCAAATTTGAGTCTATGTTACATAATGTTACTTTAAACAGTGCAAAACAAAGTAAGATAACCGATTACTTTAAAATTTAGCTTATGACGTTGCACTTTTAAAAGATGTTCTGCGTTTTTAAAATGAATGTCCTTTTCCTTTTTATGTGTTGAGAAATAAATTACGCTGTATTTTTAAAACGAAATTTGTTTTTCCTTTCATGGGTTGAGGAATAAATTAGTACTGTATTACTGTATGTTTTTACTGTAAACTGAAGTTGGGAATGTCAAATTCGGTTATTAGCATGACCCGCTTTATATCACGATTATCTCGTTCACCATCGACGTGACATTAAGCGGGTTACTCTGTATTTCTAAGATTATTTCACTCTTCATTAGCAATGACAGAAATTAATTAAATGAAACTTTATTTTTTATTATTTCTATTTATTTTTTTATTTTCTGTTGTAAAAGTTTAATTGAATCTCAAAGATTTTTGCCTGAAAAGCTGTCAGGTTTCCCAACGGCATATTCAGATAAGAATGTTTTGATTCACTGAAATACAAAATTATGCGTTAATGCCAACATTCTGTAAACCTCTTTTGGATGTAATGTAGACCTTATGTAATGTATTCTTTCTGAATAAAGAGTCTTTTGGTTTGTTAGAAAGACCTTGATTGGTTGAAACTGGTCACGTGGGAAATAACTAACCAATCTAAAACGACCACCTAACCTAGTGTAATCTGGTCTCCTCCGTGGAACTTAATGTATTATATAGGCCTATATTAGCAGTTTTCACACCAATGAAACGTAGCTAGAAAGTCTAAATTTAACTAATTTTGATGTGTAGATAATTTTAATCATTTGTTTAGCTTAAATTAGGGAATAGTTCAGGTTTAACTTTAGCAAGTAAGACCTTAATACCTGCGAAGTGCTACAACGAAATTAATTAGCGAAGTTTAAAGAGAATGTGCACTAATAAACTTAACTAAACTCAACTCAACTCTGATCGCAAAGTTCTTGAAAGGAATGAGCTTGGTAAGTTCTACTCGAGCTTTGCGAGGTTCATTTGCGAACCTTTCTTTAAAACTTTCAAAGTTTGACTTAAATCACTTCGGAAAGCTAATTTAATTTGTATACACAATGTTTCCACACAGATTTTTCCACGCGTATAGCGTTCATCTGGAGTTTCACTTTTTATACCCATTAATGAAGGGTACCTTTGAAGCGCGTAATCTACTTGCGCAATATTTTGCGTAGTTGTACTTGTTACAGTTAAAACCATCAAGTTTACAGTTCCCGACATCGAAACATTTAAAAACTGTACAATTGAGGATTGCAAGACCAGTGACGGTAAATGGTAGACGAATTTAACATTTACATAAAAATTGTGTGTAACATTATGAAAATTTATTTTTAATATTTTAACAGGAATTGAATAAAAAAAATAAATAATTACGGCAACTGTCTTCAAGAATGTAATAAATATATTGAACAGTACTGAAGCACTCATTATTACTCGTATATTTGAGTAATACAAAAGATTTAGAATTTTGTATACGGATTTTCAATTCCCTTTTTGAACTTTTTAACGTGTGATAAGTGTAAGGTTTCATTTGCTGATTTTGTTTACTTTCTGTGCAAATTATTCCAACTTCATTGATGACAGTCTCTTTTTGGAAGATTACATTAGAACAAAATGGGAATTCAATGGTCTCTTTAGAACTATTTCGCTTGCGATGACAAAACACACACACACACACACACACACACACACACGCAGAAAAGAAAAACAAGAAAGTTTTTTCTAAATGGTGTCGAGAAAGATTTTCTCCTATTTTTCCCTATGAAATTTTCAACAGTTAGCTGTCTGTAAATAAAGGTTTGGTTAAGTTAACTTAGATTATGCCCGGTTGGTTTACGCTACACTACGTTAGGTTACGTTGGAGTAATTTAGGGTATAAGCTTATTTTAATTCGAATTTGATTGTAGAGATACAAATATTTCCCTGGGAAAAAAATAAATAATTGCATTTGATAAAAAATTCGCTTTTTAGAAAATCTGGTCCTTCGGTCAAAATTTCCTTTATTATTATTTTTATTATTATTATTATTATTATTATTATTATTATTATTAAATATAAGAGTTCATAAAAAAAAAATTAACACTTTTTATGAAACTATTTTTAAAAGAATTTTTACATCTGACATTTCAGTGAAACGTTTATAACGAAAACGAAAACGTTTCCATTTCGAAAGCAATCGTGATTGGAGTAAAAATCTACATCGATTTAAAACAACAAAGAAAATGGACACAGTTAAAATAATTCAAATTTCCAGTAAAAAAATTAAAGTTTGAAATAAAAATTGTAAAAGTTTACCTCGCTTTTATAAACCCTATCAGCTTACAAATATAGGGTAAAATGTTGTCGAAGCGACTCGGTATTATTTTGGGCTTCCTTATAGCGTTATATGAGCATTTGCAAACGTTTTTGTAAATGTTTTCATATTGTTGCTAATAATACTTTCTGTAAAGGATCCATTTACTAAGTTTAAAATTTGAAATTTCCACATTCACACACATATACACACACACACATACACACACACACACACATACACACACATGTATGTGTGTATGTGTGTGTGTGTGTGTGTGTGTGCATATAATAATAATACACACACACACACACACACACACATACATATATATATATATATATATATATATATATATATATATATATATATATATATATATATATATATACACACAAACTCAGAATGGTCCCCTGAGAAACTTATATGTTAAACACAGACCGGTTGAGGTTTAAGTTTTGGTTTTTTTGGCTAAAAATACAATAGTTACCCCTTTTTCTTTGATGTATTCAATCCGACGTGAATGCAACGAGTCTTTTGCTTATATTGAGGTTCTAAATGTAGCAGGGCTAGGCTTGCTTTAAACCCTAGATCCATGTCCCAAAGCTGGATCCTGTCTGCTTTGCAGATAGCTGGTGAGGGACCTCTTTGCGAGAGACCCGGTGCCCACGTCGGGCTTGCATCATGAAAAAGAAAAACTATGGTATTTGTCATTTACCATTACTTATTCGGACTATAGTGGATTTAATTTTCCCAGAAGAGTTCCTTGTTCCATGCACGGTCTGTGTTTAACATATATATATATATATATATATGATGAATAAAATCACGAAGGAAAGGAAACACAAAATGGTGCTCAAGCGCTTTCGTCTAATGACATCCTCAGGAACACACTGAACGCGTGGTGAGCATTATATGAAAATTATTTCACGAAGGTAACACGTGAAAAATATTTATGATGAATAAAACCACGAAGGAAAGGAAACACAAAATGGTGCTCAAGCGCTTTCGTCTAATGACATCCTCAGGAACACGTGTTACCTTCGTGAAATAATTTTCATATATATATATATATATATATATATATATATATTGTTAGCGTTCGTTAGTGCTATGCAATTATAATCACTAGCATCTTTAAGTATTCATATTTTAACGCGTTTAATTAGATATTTAAACATCAAATAGTGAATTATTTAATTAAATTACGGTAAGTATTTACGCCTGAAGGACATATTAATTTACATTTAATAAATAATTAATAATCATTTTAATGAATTACTTAATAAATTAAAATTAAATAATTCAGTTTAATTAATAGCAAATTCTTTCAAAATTACTAAAACGTCCAAATTTACATAACAAAATAGTGTACTACACTTTAGAAGTTTAGAGGAACGAGGACGTTAAGTTGAGTGTCAAAATGATTAAAGAGAATAAAATGCTTAGCGTGTAATAGTTCTGTGCTTATTTGTTATAAAAAAAAAAGAGACCACGTCGCAAAATCTCTTCCCGTAGATCAGCGAAGTTAATTGACATTCGGTTTGGATTTTAGTTGGATGGGTGACCATTTTCTGGCTTTAGATGATGTGTCGACTCAGTGGTTCAGATTCCACGTAAAACTATAGGTCACCTCCGTCATATGATCATTGTTGTTACGAAGGAGGTTAACCCCCCCCCAACACACACACACACACACACAAACGAGGGGATTGTTCTAAAATAGAGGGAAAATAATGATGCTTTGGGATTGGTTAACCGCCTTCGTAACGGCAAAGGTCACGTGACGGATGGGACCTACAGTTTTATGTGGAATCCGAACCATTTATATAAGAGTTGGTACATCATCTGAACTCAAAGAGGACAGTTACCCATCGAGCCACTGAACAGACCCATTGTCGTTTAACCTTGCTGATGTAACGGGTAGTGGTGTTTCGGCGTGACTACGACGTACCCTTAGAATAGTGGGTAACCCCCATAAATGATGGAGGAAGGTGTGACTAATACTTTCCTCAATAAGTGTGAATTGATGTCAGTATGGAAAGAGAAAGCCAAAGGTAGAGGAATTGAAAAGGGCCTAATTGTCCGTCGACGCTTCTAGTCCCGATTACGGAAACCGCCGATTAATTTCTTGGACACGATTACACCTAAACTAATCATTCTCTTAAGTTTAATTTTGATTTAACGAGTTTCAAGGGCTTTGTCATCGCCACGTTGCAACGCCGCTTCTCGTTAGATCAGCGAAGTTTAGTAAAGTTGGATCCATTTAGTAGATGAATGGGTAACCATTCTCTGCATTCAGATGATGTAGCGACCCTGAGATGATTCGGATCCCATGTAAAGCTGTATCACATGACTTTTGCCTTTACAAAGAAGTTTAAACTACTCCAATTATTATTATTATTATTATTATTATTATCATTATTATCATTATTATTATTATTATTATTATTATTATTATTATTATTATTATTTAAACCGAGTCCCTTATATGAAACTCACTGATATAATATACCTTTATTACTTGCAAGATTAAACCCAACTTTAAATAATAAAATAAATTATTACAGTTCTAAGTATGTTAATAAGTTCTCGTCTGAGAAGTTAATATGAAGTTAAATTTGTAAATGTAATGATAATTAATCCAAATTGGTTTCCGATGGAGAAATTCAACGAACGTCAAACGCGATCAAGAAGTTCGTCTTCAAAGTTCGAACCACCTCGAGAGAAGTGTAAATGGATTGCATTCCTAGTTGCTCCGATATCACGAGTCATGAACGATGTTAAATTGATGTAATGTATCTCGTAGGTATGGCTTTGTTTTGAGGAAGACCATAGAGAAGAAAGTGCTTAAATCTAAGTAAGAAACTAGAAGAGTTAGAATTTGTTTACAAATAGAAGATAAACACACACACACACACACACACACACACACACACACACACACACACTAACATATTTTTTAAACTAATTACGTGTACACAGATTTACATTACCTCCTTCACCTACTTCATTCCAAGCTTTTTCTAAACCTAACCCAGATCATAATTTATTTAAAAATTAAAAGATTTTAAACAAATTATAAATGGGAGTAAGTTGCTTCTGTTCGTTAAACGTATATTTGCAGTAATCTTTCATTCTTCATATGCGATATTTGCAAGATCATAAATGAGCGAGAGATATACACTTTTATTGCTCCTCACTCGAGAGACGTAATGAACGCATGTTTGCTTTGTTGACTCAACAGGAAAGCTGTTTGTTGGTTTAAAATCTATTGTGAAAGCAACATCTATTTCAGTATATCTACTGTATATCCGTCTACCAAGATGGATATAGATATAGATGTCAGTATATATAAATATATATAATGAAATCTCTCTCTCTCCTCTCTCTCTCTCTCTCTCTCTCTCTCTCTCTCTCTCTCTCTCTCTCTCTCTCTCTCTCTCCATATATATATATATATATATATTATATATATATATATATATAATATATATATATATATATATATATTCTCTCACAGAAGAATTGAAACCAATTAAAAACTTTATTTATTGAACACAAATAAACGCAAAGCATGTATGAATGCATGCATAATACACACGCATTTATATATATTATATATATATATATATATATATATATATATATATATATATATATATGTGTGTGTGTGGTGTGTGTGTGTATATATATATTCTGAATTGATTAAAATGGAAATGAATTCACCATTTTTTAATATTAAAAACATGAAAAGGAAATTAAAGGATTTTTTACACCGTTGTCTGCGAGATATATATATATGTGTGGTGTGGGTGTGTGGGTGTGTGTGTGTATGGGTGGGTGTGTAATGCAGAATTTCTGAGGTTTTAAAAAGTCCGTAAAAGTGTATGATTTACTTTCATTTTTAATGTAATGATTTGCCTTTGGTAAAACGTTTAATTAAATATGTCTCTAGTAACGTTTGAATCATTAATACTATTACAGTTTTAAGGAAGAAATAATGGTAACGGTGATGAGACCATTCCGTACAGGGTGGCCCATAAGTTCCAATCGGTTATAATTAAATGGAAAATACAAAAAAAAAATCAAACTAAGTAAAAAGTTTCTAATAAGTTTAGAAATATTTATTTGTTTATTCAAAGAGCAAAATATTATGACCATTAGACAAATATTCTTTCCTTTTTTTAAAAAAAAAATCCGCTAGATGGATTTTTCGCTGTAATTATAACCGATTGGGACTTATGGGCCACCTTATATAGTAATTTTGTCATTTAGGTACACAAAATGTTGCAGATATTAATACTGACCTCCATCTTTCATATCTTCTAACACTTTTACAATTTTAGAGTCAAAAGAAACAAGTAGTTACTTTGAACTGGCGAATGGAATCTAACAAGGTCGTTTTATGACCTACGCACACACAGTTATTATTTTTACAGTATAATCGCGACCTTCAGCAAAACTACAATATACTACAGTACAGTGACGATGTATCTCTCTCTCTCTCTCTCTCTCTCTCTCTCTCTCTCTCTCTCTCTCTCTATATATATATATATATATATATATATATATATATATATATATATAGAGTTCCTTGTTCCATGCACGGTCTGTGTGTATCATATATATATATATATATATATATATATATATATATAAGAAGCCTAAATAAGACGGTTTCAGTACATTAAATATATGTAAATAATTATAGAATCATGAGAAATATGATCCAGACTTTTCTTTAGCGAAATGGTGTGTTTTAGAGTCGCTTACAAAAGCTAAAAGGAAATGATAACATTTCCCTGAACATGAATTTGCCCCAAAGTTTTACTAATTTCAAGTGATTAATTTCTACATTGCCATTAATTATTTTGTTGGATTTTGGAGAAGACGCTTCTATTTCAAGATCCAACAAAATAATTGGTGAAAAATGTTGAAATTAATCATAAGTAAATAAATTAATTTCGGGTTCGATCGATTCCTAAAGGAACATATCGACGTAATTCGATGTTATATATATATATATATATATATATATATATATATATATATATATGTTAGATGGATAGATAGATAGATAGATAAATAGATAAGTAAATAGATATTACATTGACTCTGTAATTTTGATAACTTCGTTGGTGAGTGAAACGTAAATCATAAAACATTTGCGTCGAAACTTTAGAAAACATTAAAGCCTTTACATGTTTCGTAGGAGGAAATGTTTCCATAAATTACATTCCGGAATACACGAAAAAAGGTACAAATAAATCCTAAGAACAAATAAAAGCTTTTTCTCTTAAATTTGATTTGAGTGAAAAAGAAAACAAAAAAAAAGAAGAATTTCAACAGTGAGAATGTTGGAGTGTAATAAATGGAAGTGTAATGAATTGGAGTGTAATAAAGTATTGTTGAAAATTAGTTCATAATTGTTCAGAAAGATTACGTACGGTACATATATATATATATATATATATATGTGTGTGGGTGTGTGTTGTGTGTGGGTGTGGGGTGTGTGTGGGTGTGTGTGTGGGTGTGGGTGTCTGTGTGTGTGTGTGTGTGTGTGTTGCCCTATCGTATAAAATAATGGTACAACTTCATGTTTAATAGTTAACTCTGTAACTTTTACGTTATCCACAAAAGATCTATATATCACTAAGTTAAGGTAAGATCTTAATCCGAAAATATTCGTATATTTATGAAGTATTTTCATGCACGTAAATCGATTTTCGACATATAAATAAAATCAAAATACTTCAATAAAATTTACCATTCAAGGTCACGCTAAATAATTTAGGGTCTAAACTTTTGAAAGTTTTATGAGAAAAGCAGAAGAAGACAATGAGTCCCACGAACGAAAAATGGAGTAATGAAGTGTATTTTTTCGTCAGATTTTTAGGTATGACTGGAAGACTGATCTATGCATATGCACTTAATATAGATAATAGACCAAAAGCAAAAATCATTTATGTAAATTTTTGCGAGTGAAATTGTGGTAAAAGTGCGGTGAAAATGCAAATTTCACAGTTGGTTCACATAATGGATGAGATTTCCTTGTCCTCAAGTTTCGCTCATAACTTATCAATCTACAATACAATTCTGGTAGGGGGGAATGAAGTAATTTGAAATTTAGCTGTGTGGTAGACTGTCACTGAATCTGATAGATCGGGTTGGCAAAGTAGTACAGTCGGCTCAAAAAGTTTCCCGTCGTGAAATTCTATGTTTGTTACAGATAAATATCGGTAAGAAATGTGACATTTTATGGCAGAACTTTTTGAACTGATTTGTACATTTGAGAATCTGTCATTGCTTAAATGTAATTCGAATCAACATTTATGACTGGAGAGTAAAGTACGAAAATGATCACAGATAATTAAGTGAGAGGGTAATAATTGTCCCTTTACCACTCATTTCTAGAACAACGGTTCCCAAACTGTGGTACGTACCATTACTACTTAGTGGTACTTAATTATATTAAAAATTAAATCTCAGTAAACCATAAAATATAAACTAAGCTAAAATTTACAGTCTAAAATTTACAGTCTAAAATTTAGTCTACCCTAAAATAATTAAAGGTACGATAAAGGCACGGTAAAATTTCTGCGTTGCTGTAGACAGAGTACAGATGAAAATAAGTTAGGAATGGACAAGTCGATATTGAAATAAAAATCCAACAGCAAGACTGACAAATACCTTAAAATAAATGATACAAACTGGAGAAAAACACTAAATTAAAGCATTATTATTATTATTATTATTATTATTATTAACCATTTAATTAAAGCTATTAATAATATTGTTGAGTAATCAAATGATGGGTAAATCAATATTATATTTTAGCCCTTTTTAAACGATGTTAAAGATACCTTTACCTAAAAAAAAAGTCTCTCAGTGTCTCCTAAAAAACTGAAACTTATGAATATTTTGAGCAATATTTTTAATGAAAATATTCACACTGATTCTAAACAGAAAAAAAAAAAAATTACCTTTCCAAAATGAGTTAGGCCTCTTGGAGAATTTGGGTCCTCTGAATCAGATTCGCTATTTCGAGCACATTCTGCCCTGAAAACGTGGAAAAATTATATACAGGGTGACTCAAAATTTTGTTAACACTTATATGAGGTCTTTCTGTTTCAGGGATTTGAAGATTAAAGAGTAGTGAATAAACATTTGAAATGGAGGCTGAGTTTGGAGGGAAGAAGGAAGGTTGCGGCCTGGATGGAGGTGTATCAGTCTCCCACAGTCGTACAAAACACAAAATGCATCACAAAAAATGTTTACAAATAAATTGGAAATAAAGAATAAAACCTCATATGTGTTAACATTTTTTTAATCACCCTGTGTATATATACTGTGTGTGTGTGTGTGTGTGTGTGTGTGTGAGTTATGCAGCTCGCATATTAATGAAAAAAAAATATATATCTTACACTTCTGTAGGTTTTAAAACTGGATTATATTTACCACGGAGTGCTGCAGGTATGCGTCAACGTCATGTAACGGACACCCAAGTCATACAATGCCCGCAATACGCCCAAAGAGTTCTGGATGGCGTGACCGCCTTCCACGCCTATCAAACTCGCGATTCGACCTTCTCGGAAAGCAGACTCAATATCTGAATAAATAAAGAAAAACAGAGATTTTGTGACAAACATAACCAGGTAAACTTTTTTTACAATGGCATTATAGCGTATATAATGATATAATGCAGTGGCGTAACTGCAGTAAAAAAGTTGCGGGGGGGGGACGAACACAATCCTATTGTTAGAAGCATTCATTATCTATGGGAGTAATTATAAAAGTTGGGGGGAGTACAAGTGTTATAATTACTCCTATAGATAATGAGTGCTTCTGACAATAAGATTGCATTCGTCCCCCACAACTTTTTTACTCCAGTTACGCCCCTGATATAATGTCTTGTATATACACCAAATAGCACCAGAATATGGTTGGTATTTAACTGTGATCTCCATAGTGATAACACACGTGATGTTTTGAAGTGTTCATTTGTACATTTGAACGTATTTATTCTGAAGAATAACTCGCTTATCATGAAAAAACGTATTAGTTCTTAAGAATAAATTGTTCATTAAGTGTTAAAAGTATGGTTTTGAAGAATAAATCAGGCATTAACTGTTTTTAACAGTTAATGCGTGATTTATTCTTTTGAAGAATAAATGGCGCAATAACTGTTAAAAGTACGATTTTGAAGAATAAATCGCGCATTAACTGTTAAAAAAGTATGATTTTGAAAAACAAATTGCGTAGTATATATTTAATTACCAGTTTAGTATTTAAGAGTAACACTATACCAACATTTAAAAGATTCAAAACACTTAAGGGTTTATTAGATATACAGTTAATTTAACTTCGCGAGTAGCATAAGAATTTTATACTACTTAAATACGCGCATCAAGGTGAACGTAATAATATATGATCATATGGGAGGAATTTCACACTTAAACACGTGAAATGAATGAATAATGCAAACCCACAAGGAAAAAGAAAAAAAATTATTCCAAGGTCTTTCGTGTATTCAACAGTACACCTCGTCAAGGAATGACGCCATTTCCTGACGAGGTGTGCTGCTGAATACACGAAAGAACTTGGAATAATTTTTTGTTTTTCCTTGTGGGTTTGCATTATATATATATATATATATATATATATGATATGGGATGAAAAAATGCAAAGAAAAAAGGCCGAAATGATAAATAGCCTGTCAATGTGACATCATTCTTCATAAAATGAAAATTTCAGGTAGAACCTTTTTAATAATAATCCCTATACTAAATATATATATATATATATATATATATATATAATATATATATAATATATATATATATAATATATATATATATATATATATATATGAAAATGAAAAGGTTTATTGACAGACTATAGTCCATATGACAAATATTATTAATACAATGACAGTTCACATACTAAGGCTAAAAATATACACAATTGATTAGAAATAATACAGTAATGTCGGAGTTAAGTGGAGCTTTAGAGCTATATATATATATATATATATATATATATATTATATATATATATATATATATATATATATATATATATATATATATAGAGTGGCGCTCATACGCATTTGTATAGAGAAATATTTCAGTTATATTCGCCCTTATCTTTTATGCCATGGATAGGATAGTTATGGAAAATTTACCATTCGTTTGGAAAAATGTAAAGAAGAAAAAATAAATTAGTTTAATCCCAACATATAATGTAAAACATCAAAAAATTTGAGGAAACCAAAATTGGGGAAACCAAAACTGAATTATTCTGGAACAATAAACAATGGTATGTTTGGCGAAAATCAAATACTGCATTCGAGGAAAAACCATCCTTCCTGCGGTTAAACATAGTGGTGGTAGTAGTTTGCTTCTTTGGGGATGCTTTAATTCTTCTGGTCCTGGAAAGCGTGCTGTCATTAATGAATCTTGAATTCAAAGAAATATGGGAAATTTTAAAAGAAAATGTTTGTCTTCAGTTCGGGAGTTGCGAATGGGTCGCAATTGAGTACTGCAACAAGATAATGATCCAAAACATAAAAGTAAGATCCCCCATGAAATGGCCTCAGCAAAATTATTTCAAGCTTTTCGAGTGGCCGAATCAAATCACACATCTCAATTCAATCGAAAATTTATGGTTTGATGTGAAAATAAAGTGTCGGCAAGAGAAACCCTTCGAATCTGAATGAATCGCAACAATTTTCTTCAGAAGAATGGGCTAAAATTTCTACCGAAAGATGTCGAAACCTTGTAGAAAAATACCCAAAACGAATCATTGAAGTCATTCAAGCAAAAGGTGGACACACAAAGTATTAAATAATTTTGTAAGTAAATGTACGAAACTTTGGCATTTTAACTTTTATTTTCCTCAAATTCTTTGATGTTTTATATTATATGGTGGAGTTGAACTAATCTGCTTATTTGTCAAATTTTTCCAAATGAACAATAAGCTTTTCCCAACTATCTTATTCATAGTACAAGAGATAAGGACAAATATAAGTGAAATATTTATCTGTACGAATACTTATGAGCGCCACTGTCTGTATATATATATATATCTTATTATCATAAAATTAATGTAAGGTATATTTAGTATTCATACCCGAACTTACCATCCGATGATGCAGCGAGCCTCAAGTCATTTGGATACTGATCAACGAGTCGTTTGATTAAATCTATCTGTTCTAAGGTGAGCTGAACTGCATTTAAATACTGAGATTCACAGGGTACGTACGACACCCAGAACTGTGGAGAAGATTTTTATATATATATATATATATATATATATATATATATAAGGTTAGGGTAATGCAAAAAAAAATGTTTGGAAAGGCCAGTGGGCTCAACCTCCATTTGGTGCATTTTGCCTAAAACTTAAGCCATGTAAAATCACAGCCATTAAAAATAATATTTAGGGGTTGATCAACGACTCCAAAGTCTGTCAAGTGAGATGGAGGTGAAAGGGGGGGGGGCTTTAATAAAGCAATTCAACAAACTCATCACAAATGACGAACAACAAAAACAGTACCTTCTTCAAGTCATAGAAGATCACCGGAAGAACCACCCTAATGCAAACAAGAAACGCTTTTTGTCTTAGCTAGCACCAAGAAATCATCAAGAATAGAATTGAAAGAATCAGATCTTGCATGGCTTCCAGGGTAGTCTTCAATATGTTGCGTATGATATGCTTGGTACAATACATGTATGAATATTAGAATTTTTTTTTTTTTGTAACTTCTACAAATGACACAAAACTTATACTAAAGAAGGTAAACTTTAGTCATTGAGCACCCTCTAAATATTATTTTTAAGGCCTATAATTTTCCATGGCTTAATTTTACAGCAAAAGGCACCAAATAAAGAGTGAGCCCACTGACATTTCAAAATATATTTTTTGTATCACCCCAATATATATATATATATATATATATATATATATATATATATATAATATATATATATATATAAATTAAAATTACGCCTGCAACTTCTGACATCATATTCTCATCGAAGTCTCTGCGAAAGAATTATTAAAAATTTAAGAACGTTTAAAGCTTTTTTATTTGGCAAATATTCAATCAAATTCAGGCAGATTCTGAAACGCCATTTTTTTTTTTTTTTTTTTTAAAGAAGAAATAACAACTCGAATTTATTTCGTAATCCTTATTTTCGTAATCTCCTTTTATGTACCACTTATTCTCTCGCGAACGATATGCCATTCAAATCGGGTGACAAGTGCTTTAAAAGGGGATCTATCTCCATGATATAATTTGTTACGAGATATTATTACCATTTCACAGAAGGATTTCGTATTTCGCTTCAACGTTGCAGAATTTTAGATTTTGAAAATTTGACTAACAAAGAAAGACCCAATTATGAATGTCATGTTCGTCTTTCAAAGATGTAATTGGGTAGAATATAAGTGTGGTCTATCTCTCGTACAAAGATGAAATTGCTACAAATATACGGATTTCAATGAGAAAATATGCAGTTAATTAGCAATAATTTACGTATAACGCCTGCAGGTTTTTAGCACTACCAGACGCGCTTAAGAACGCTCTCTATGTGAGACAGACACGTATAATGTCCAGTGTTTCCCAAACGGTGGGTCGCGACCCCCGGGTCGTAGTTTGTTTACCCCTGTAGTAATGATTTGTGCGCAAAACAAGGAAAAAAACCCGCTTCGTGAATTTGTGTACTCCTAAAAGATGAATAGGGGTCGCGCCGGCCTAAGACCCTGAAACGGCGGTCGTGGGGAAAATTCGGCTGGGAAATACTGATGTAGACGGTTAAAAAAAACAGATATTTCTTTTGTCATCTATAATATACAGTCGGAGAAAGTGTAGCGCGATCTACTTACAATGAACCAATATATCGAGCTCCGCTTGAAGGCGAAAGGAAACCACTTTTAACAAATACTTTTACAATCTCTTTCACAACCATCGTTTGAAATATCTGCATAACGTACTATGTCATCCTTTCATAATAATTTGTAATATAACAAGTTATTGTAATAGATGTAATGCATACAGAGATTCTTTTTAATATCTATAAACGTCCTTTATCAATGCCTTTACTCACTCGTCGAAAGAGTTCTGTACTGGTAAAGAATGGAGGCGTTACGTTATTGTTCCTTAACATTGAAGGATATTGAAGGATAAATATTTATCCTTAACATTGAAGGATATTGAAGGATAAATATTTATCCTTAACATTGAAGGATAAATAAATCAGATAAATATCTCGCATTTTATTACAGGGAATTCCTATTCTTATACAAGATTTTCACGACGAAAACCGCCATGATTTTTGCTTGTATATCCAGAACGGAAGAATAAATCAAAAGAGAAGGTATTGAATGATCACTATTGTGTATTCT